>JAARMF010002469.1:0-10846 GCA_022844705.1 Toxascaris leonina
ATTTGGCCGAATCGGGGGTTGGACCTGTATACATATTCTCGATCATGTGTCTCCCTCTCATCATTTAGCACTGATGTTTACATTTATGAGAACCATCCTCAGGACGACCACATGTCGCTCTGAATGTTGTCCACCGTACAGAGTTTTTCATATATAATGATAACCGCTTTCGTGTGCATATAGGGAGTGCGGCATTGTGTCTGTTAAGAACAGATATCAATGTGAGGCTTATCCATAATTTTTTTTCTTTGTGTTTCTTGCAGCTGATTCTTATGCTGCTATTGGTGGATTGATTAAAAATCTTTTATTTTAGGTTTCTGAGTGAGCTTGACCATAGGATGGTGCTTTTGATTCATCACATTCCATTATATTTATACCATTTGATATGCATATTTATGTGCCCTTATTTATTTATTTATTTATTTATTTATTTATTTATTTATTTATTTATTTATTTATTTATTTATTTATTTATTTGCCACTCGTAATTTCGTTCATTCCAACTCAATTCATTGCTTCTAAAGAATGATTAACTAACGTGTTAATTATGCCTTCTTATTCGTTTCTTCCACTCTCTTGGTCGCTTTAGCCATCCTCTTCCTTATTTCCGATTCATTTCATTCATACCTTAGCGGATGATTATTACTTGTTCCTACTCAAATCTTACTTGCATCCATTTATGCTTGGGTAATTCATCGGTGTTATTTTCTCCATGTAAATTCCTCAAATGCATCCATGTAGTTGAGTACGCATAGTTTTCAATTTATAAGACTTGAGGACCAAATGTTTCAGTCATTTTCAAAAAAATGTGTGATTTTACTTGTTGTTTTCTCTCTGTTTGCTGTTTGTTTCATAGCTAAAAATCGAGTCTTCATGCAAATCGTTGAAGCGTAAGATTGAGGTGTGCAAGCGGGTTGAATTCTTTACCTGGATGGAAGATCTAAGGAGTCACTTTTGACCGGATGTCATTTGAAATACGCACGGATTGAAAGAGTTATAGCTGGGGCCTCGCCTTCTGGTCCACGTCACTTGACTGCCTAGTAATGATCCTTTATGCAATTGACGTAAACGGTGAATGGAGCGAGGCCGGAGCAAGTAATCAAGTTCAAAATACTCAACTGCAAGATAAGGGGTAAACATCTCAAGGACAACAGAATACGGAACGTCTTCGGTTTAGAGAACGGGTAGGGAATGTAGCAATTGGAGGCGGATATCGCCATCTGCAGCATCTCGCTCGCATTTCCCTCCTCCCGTACAACACGACTACAAAGAATGACGCGAAGTAAAAGTAGGGCCATCGAGCTAATATAAGGTAGCATCAAATAAGGCGTAATTTAAGCAGGCTGGCCAACAAGGTTTCATTTCCCATACAACTGTGGTCATTGTTATGGCTCGGGATGTTCAAGCAGTAATGATCAAAATAGCATTCAGGAAGTGGGCAAGGTATTGTCAAACTCCACCAATGGGGATTTCAGTATGAAGGTGCCGGGGATGCCAAATGGATATCGGAGTTGGCGTTGAAAACTCTATGGAAGGGCTAGGACCATCATCGAAGCCTTTCCTTTTCCCCAAAGGGTTGAAAGTGAATTTATAAAAATTGGCGTTCCTGGCATCTTCATACTCGAAAACTTTGGATGGCAAAGTCTAACGAAGAGAGCATTCCTGGAATTTGGTCGCCTAGACAAGTGGAAAACTTCGACTCATCGCAAACACGCTTCCGGAAGACTCATATGTTGGAACACGACAACAATCCTAGTGAATTCGGAATCCAGAACTAACCCAACTAATGAAACAATACCTCAATCACAATAAATGTATCACCGCGGGTGCCTCATGATTGTATCAGTGATCGCTTGCATTACGACGAACTAATCCTTTCAAGTGCCAGAAAATCGCAGTCTCAAGCCGATGTCTTCTAGGAATTTAGCACTGTTTGTACTCGCTAATAATGTGTTTATAACAAATCGAATATGGATCGAACCATTTCCGCATCTAAGTATCTGCCAAATNNNCCAAAAAAAGATTTATTCTTTTATTAACTGTGAAATCCTCTTCGCGAATATCACAGGTTTATTAATTGTAAGGCTATCTCGTCTCGAAATTCACATGGAATGGGTGACAATCTAAACACGAGGAAAGACAAAACGAAACGTTGCATATAAAGCCAAAACAATAATAGACAGACGTGCAACGTTATTGTACAATATTGTTAACTTCATATTAACGAGATATACTAATGTTGCGCAACAACTCATCACTCATCCACCCTTCCCCTCTCACCCCTCCCCCCGNGTTGTGCAACAACTCATCACTCATCCCCCCTTCCCCTCTCACCCCTCCCCCCGCAATAGTCTGTAAATCCTGCAGTGCCCATCCCGAAATGATACGGGTTCCCTTTACCGAATCATCACTGTAAAAACCTCATTCAAAAATGGCAATCATTGCTGCAGTTCATCTATTATGAAAGCTAATCGAGTTGCGAGTGCTTATGAAATGATTTATTACCGTAACAAACGAACGTTCTAAGAAAGGCACGACGAATCTGCTTTGAATTATGAAATTCGACAGGTCACGCTCATTAATGAATAGAATAAGGATAGTGACGCCGCCGCATAATAAAATCCATGATTCTCTTAATCGTAGCCGATGATTTATAATGTTAAAAAAGAACGACGCAATTTTTATTATATGTAAATTGAAAGCAGCGCGATCCATGACAAGAGGAAATCAGTCACTGGGGTTTACCTAGCAGGACAGTACCATCCTATCGATGATTTATGCTGCGATTTGGGTCGCTGAACAAAACTTTTTCAGACCCCAGACAATATTAATAAGGAATGCGTACAAACTATGCAAAAAGTGTCTCACAATCCACCCAATCGCTTAAAAGTCACAACCACTGAACTCTGTCAGAAACGTTTTTTATGCGTTTTATGGTTGATCAAAAAACTGTTTTATTTGTCTTCTAGAGCAGATTGCGAAATAAGCTGGTCGTAAAGGCCGTAAGTCGGAAATAATTGCAGTTCATCACTAGCCTCTTATCGTCACCTGTCTGAAAGGCGAAACCTTCAAGAGGTGAACGATAATGCGACAGTATTTGCTCGACCGATGTTTCATGAGAAGATAGCTTGTCGGGTGCAGAAATAAGAAGTGCAGAATTTGCATGCATCCCCGCTTAACGACCATACAACAGCGAAATGTACTACACGCGATCCGCGAACCATACCTTCAGTCATGATAACATTGAGTTATCAATCCACAGATACCAAGGCTGTAACGATTGCACCAATATGAATTCCACAACACAAACCTAAACCAGTCAACGGTGGCTGCACAACCAGAACCTCGCATAAGCAAGTGAGGTATCGTGGAATCTCCGAATCCTCCGTAAACTCCTGGAAGAAATAACACCTCTCCTCCTATTGAAATCAGATGAAAAACCGACTTTCTGATGTCGGTCGCGTCACTACTTCCTCGTTCAATTTTGCGAAAGTTTTGTGGACGACGAGAACCGCCGCCTCGATAGATTCTGACCACTCGCCGCCTCCCTTTCCCCTCCGCCCCTTCGCCTGCTCTACTCTCTTTTTCCTTTACACATCGAGATGCAAAACATTGCCTTGCGAGTGCACCAATCGTTTCGCCGTAAACTTCGAAAGTAAGGTGGTCTCAAGATTTTCCAGAAAGGATATGCTCTCAGAAAGAAAAGTTACATGGACCGACATGAAGAAGAATACGGAACTCACATCAAATTAAAAATACGCCTCAGAGTAACCCTAATAGCAGGGATGCAGTTATTAGGGTTACCCTTAAAGAGAGAGAAGGTAAGAGGGAGAGGGAAAGAGAGGGGAAAAGACAGGGGGAAGTTTAAAGAGAACCCAAAGAGAACTTAATCCTTGTGCGATAGTATTCTCATTTCAAGGGGGACCGTATACCAACTTTAACTACTCTCCACCGACCACATTTAACTGCATACTCACATCACCTATATTCTCAGAGAAGTGTTGCAAACGGGCAAAAATGGAATCTGTTGTGAGGATATCCTCGATAATTTGCAAAAGAAAATATACGTGCTTGTCGAAACAAAAGAACGCTCCTGTAAATTAATGCTTTCGCAACGAGTCTTCAAATGATGAATGCATGCTTACATCCAACAGCCAACAGCATGGCATCAAGTAGCCTAAAATCGCCGGTCTCTTAACCTAAAAATGTTCAAAGAATTTCTACTAATGTGCTTCATTCCCTTCAATTTCATTCGCTTACGACAATCTAACCGCATGAAGTAGTCCTGAATGCTTCCTCCTAAAATATTGTCTTCGTTTGCAATAATAAATCATCTCATCCAATCGTCTATACGTAGTTTCCTCAAAGCGACACTTCCGCTTGCAAAAACTGTATTGAAAAAACGAAATTTACATTAGATAGATTTTAGCTTTATTTGCGTTTGAAGGAAAAGAGGAGCAATGCACCTGAAAGCTGGAATCTCCGAATGTAGGAAGAGATGTGAAGGAGAAGCGAGCAATATCCACTCATTCAAACCAATTTATTTGAGTAGACAAATAACGGAACTTTTTAAGACTTTAAAATTTAGTCAGAATTTCACCACAAGTTACCCTTTATATTAAAGAGTTCTTTATTTGATGGGAAAAGAAAGCTGTATGATGAGTTTCAATAATTAAACGTTTTGTAAGGGCTTCTCACCACTCTAAGCTAGTGTGATAGCAGCAAAGGGTGCCAAAGAACCCTTATCCTTCACGCGATCATCACAAATCAAAAAGAAAACACTTCAAAGAAAATACAATAAAACCCGATCAATACCCACATGCAAGTGAGTTATTGTCAATGCATGTAATTCGGATGTTTCAATTGTTCATTGTATTACCGTTACTCAAATCTTTCTTTCATAATATACTTTTCGTCTTATCTATCACGCCTTATTTTGTATCATTTCATGAAAGGTGTTTTTCCTTTCGTCACAGTCTTTGCTCGTCTCTGTAGCTCATGAAGTTAGCCATTTGTGTAAATTATTATTTCTTTGTATTTCCTTTAGCGCTCTGCTGCATCATAAGAATAGCCAAAGAATAGCCGTATGCACACCTTTCGTCTTCGTAAGATTTTCGTCGTTATGAGATCAGTGTTGAGTCCTTACATACAACTGAATGAACCCGCACGTTGCTATTATTCATTTACTATGTAGATTCGTTTGCACGTAAAACGACGGATAAGCCATAGGAAATAAAGGATTAAAACGCTGATGCTGGGTCGAGTAGCTTTGAAATGATGCGTTGAGCGATTGCTGCAATCTTCTTTCTGTATCGATGAACGGCATCTTTACAGTTGTTTTCTTTTGCTAGAAGTGTTCTTGAAACTTGCACTATTCAAACAGTTCGTTCCTCTCGGAGCGGTCACAAAAACCATAGAAATTGGCTCCTATGCAGCACCTAAGAGTGACATGTTGAAAAGTAATAATTTTTGTCCCGTCGAACTGTTCCACCATACTTTCAGCAGACTGTTATTATGACATTTCGTGCATGGCTGTCGCTGTATTACCTTCGATCAGATTTTTAAACGCAAATTATAACACGAAGTATGACCAGTATTCATTCTTCTCTATTGCGCTAACATGATCGTCCTTTTTTGTTGTTGGCCGAAATCTTGCACTCATTGACGCTACTTATTCCGATGACGAATGACCTGTAAATGCAAAAGGATGTACTTTGTTGAAAAATGGTGCAATTTGAGATCCTATATGGCGCAATGTTGCGGACGACTGTTGAAATGCTTCTCTCCCATTGAAAGGTTTTATCTATCTATTCTTCTTTAGAGAACAAATTTGCTCCACGAAGTGCTTTTAAGCGTTGAATCGCTTGTTTCTAGCACAGTGATATATGATTACATTGCGTTATTGTGCCATCCAGTGCTCTATTCTATTTACCTCTTCGTGTACTTCAATGCCATTATGAAACGTCACTAGACTTTTTGCTTTGCGGCAGTGGAATTGAAGAAATTATTTTTTCGTTCACTGAGGAAATCTTTCTTCAACCAAATATTTCTGTGGTCGCGAATTGGTGCTGTGCAGCTTTGACAGTTTCTGAAAAGGATCCAACACATGGTGACACTGAATCAGCACCCATTCGCTAACAGTCAGGTGTATTGCACAATCGGTAGCGGAAGATGTCGTCTGTCGACAACTGTTTGTCCCCAAATTTATCCTTCTTATGTTGGCCGAAAGATTTCGAAGATTGTCGCAACGATATGCTTTAAATTATTTCCTCAATTCTTATGTGCATAGGCCTAAATGCACTTATTAATGAACATAATTAACGCATGTTGTTTCGCTTGTGTTTTTCTCTCAGGCTAGTTGCACACTTCATTCCATTCCTTAAGTGTACATTTCCAACTTGGCGAACAACTAAAATGACGATCGATTTTTCTGCAATTTTGATGCCAAAAGTGAAACTACTGAAGCTATCGCCTCTTTTCATACAATGCGTATCTTGGTTAACGACGATAAAATCTCGCAATAATGATGTCACCTCTACAAATAAACATAGGCAAATTCCCTTGCCACCCACCGCTTTGCGCATTCTTTTTGTATCGTTTACGCTTTGTTCCCATCAAATGGCTTTTATTATATTTCACTTTAACTGGAACTAGATTAATGATTGATTGCCGCATTAAGAACTCATGAGTTTATTGTGAGGAATGAAAAGTTCAGGCGTGGTATGCCTAAACGACGTTTCCTCTCCCATATTGCAGAAATAAAGTAGTGGAGGAATTTGTTAATCACTTATTTACAGAGCCGCTTGTGCTATTATTTCATCAATTACGATGAGCAGACTTCAATAAACTATCAGCTGTATAAGAAAGTTGAGTAATGTTACACGTAGAGTTCGACATAAGGCAATTAGTTTTATCTTCCGGTGTATACAGAATTTATTTTGAGGTGATCGAAAGTTCTGCAGCTTGGAGCGTTCAGTGAGAGAAATCATTGCCTATGATCAGTCACTCGTCTTTATGCTTAGGAACGCTTAGAAAATTTTATACTAATCTCGAGCGGAAATTTCCGTTTATTTAGATAGTCCTTGAGTTAAGGATAACTGATATCTAAAACAATCACTTGTTTTAACATGCGAAGGCATATTCATTTTGAGCAAAGGGATTTCGAAAGTGCGATTCGCTGTTCATTGGGATGCATTCTGCGTTTCCTCTGCTTCTGAAATGAAGAAATTTAGTAAAGTTTTTAGATTTATCCACTGCGAACAATTGAAACTTCTGTGCTCCACAGTTAGCAACTATGTTCCTCTGAAAGACATTTTTCAAGACTTCGCGTTCTACCGTCACCGCACTCCTTCCCCTCCTCTCCAAAAATCGCTGAGATGAGCCGAGGCCTGATTTGCATCAGCCTTATTGGCAACAACAGGGTTTAGGTAATTTCTTGAAGTGGAATTCATATCCGTCCGAACATAATCTCCAGATTGCAGGAATTTTGATTTGAATGTCTCAAATTGCATTCTTTTTGCAAATCGATAGGCAATATATCACAGAAATCTACATAGAAAGCAGTCAATGTGTGTATGGGCTTACGAACAAACGCGAGATTGTCGTTTTCCAAAGAGAGAGAAATGTTGCTCGATCGAAGTGTGACACACGTTGCAGAAAATAGTGTCGTGAAGTAGGAAAATTGCGTGTTGACGTGTTGCACATTGCAATCACTCAAATTACACGAATAACGCTCCCAATGTTTCAAGTCGAAAAGATCTGAGGAAATGTGCTCTTTTCACTCGCTGCAACTTCTGCGATTTCCGTTTGTCTTCTTGGATACGTGCAGAAAAAAGGAAGCAATGTGAGGAAGTCATATGTTGAGAACATCTTTTCCCGTGCACTTTTCCTGTGAAGGCGAGAAAATTTAGTGGCTAGTTGGAAATATCGACTAATGAATGCCCAGGTGAAAAGGCAAATCAGACGTAGAATTGCCGGCATTGCCAATTTTCCGGAGCGCATTCCCTCCTAGGCATCCAACGGATTAATTGGCCCGGCCCGCAAGCATTTACTGCGCATAACTAACTGCTTGTTTATTCATTTATTTGTTTGTTATTGCAGCATCTGCTGGGTAGTTTCTAAATGTCTGGAATATTAAAAAATAAAGTGACTTAAAAGCAAACTGAAAAGTAACTCGAATTAGGCAGAAACTAAATTTACACAGTAAAGCAGTTGTCGTGGCCACATTTTCTTCCGCTTCCGATTTCGATCGCAGTGTTTGGAAATTCTTTTTGTTCCAATTTTCGAATATGTCTTCTGGTCCGATTTAGTCTTTACGCTGGTCGTTTCTTCTGATGACCTATGTCCTTGTTTATTCTTTATGTCCAACCATTTTTTCTTAAAACAGTTCAGTTAGGTGATTATTTTAGTAAAACCATGATGAGCTATCTTCTTGCGATGCCTTCCAGTCATTCTCGTGGCGGGCTGCGTTCTCTATGAAGTGAGGGGTTCCCAATCATTCCAGGGACGGAGGGAATCGGAAAACTGAGGGATGAATCATTAAATGCGAGGAGCCTTGGTAGATCTCTCCATGCGGGATTGATTCCCGCCTTCCCATTTCGTTCTCGAAAAACAAATCATCACCACCGCGCGGAAAGTTTTCAGAAAGAAGGTTTATTTACAGCAACGAAAGATCTCAGTTTGGAATCTTTTCGTGCTGTCACCTCCGAGCCTTGATTAAACATCATCTACAGATCAGTTCGCTAGCGTATTTTAATATTTGTGATAGTCGCCTCAAACTTGTTTCATAAAAACGCTCACTTCAAATAGTTTATAATCGCAAATGCTCGTCACGTTTTATGTGAGTTGCTCATCGATGACGTGCCTCTCAGTCAGCAATATGTTGTTTCCGTGATGCATTCGCTAAGCAAAACGATCTGATCTCATAGTGTTGCATGTTTCGATAGGCGTCGGATATGTCCTATCAAATGCGATTTGTNATATCTCCTATCAAATGCGATTTGTGGAAAATCTTTAGGAAAACCTTTATCGCTTCTAATGGAATGCCATTCCAAAAATCTAATCATCGCTGAAATTTCCCAGGCTTGCATTATTGTTGAGGTAGTTATGTATTGAAGGAGGGCATTATAGATTCCACGAATTTGCTTTATAGAATCCACGAATGAAGTCGCCTCTTACACGAATACACTAATGCGCTGTCCTCATTAAACCCGGTTGATTGATCGGCATGACTTCAGAGCCAATAAATAACTTGTGTTGCGCTTGCATTGAACTGGCTGTAGAGCCACAAACTTCCCCGTAAGTTTCCTAGTCTAAGCGGAAGTATTCTTAAAAGCTGATGGCGGGAAATTTCACTATGAATTATTTCATTCGAATTCCACAATGCAAAAATCAGCTGCTGCACTTTCTCACGTCGAAGAAGAGAAAATGCGGACAGAATTGGAGACGGAAGAGGGTTGAAAATCTCTTTGTTTGTTTCAATCTCTTTGTTCTCTCATGCGCTCTTATCTCCAATGCTCCCTATTCTCTCACGCACAAACTGACCGATTTCGTCATCGTTTCTTGCAGTAGCCAATTTCATTCCACAAATTTTTGCCACTTTCAGGGGTTTCGTTGAGAATGGCGAATGTTGTCCTATCAGCTCGATAACAGCGAAATCACATCTCGTAGCAGTTGTAATTCAACGAGCTCGATTACGTTCCCTTGCTCTTCGAGAAGAAAACGTCTCCAGGTTTAGAATCTAGCCGCTTATCCGGATGCCTTTGCCAAATGGACATATGGGAGAAGCGAGGAGAAATCAATACGGGCATATATGTAATAAATACGCACAGTGGTAATGCCGATTTTGCTTTACAACGCGAAAAGACGGAACAAAACCCAATTCAGAGCTGAAGGATGAAATGGCGCGAGACTTAATTTGCAAGGCGACACGACGTGGACACAATTTGATGTAGGCTGTTTTGCTTTATTGGAAAAATAGACCATTCTCGTCGGGTATTGGGTCGATTTTTATATATTATTTTGCCTCCAATATGACATAATGACGCATCTGCGATAATTCGTTTTGCCAAGCAAATTTGCGAAAAATGAGCATAAGGATTACTTTTAGAACGCTAAATTCAAATAATTAGTCGATTTCGCATACTATGTGCGTTGCTTGATGTAGTTTAGCGAAATCATGGTGTAGCTATCGCTTGGTATTAAAGGTCGCTAAACCCTTTTCTTTGGTGGGTGAAGAGTGGGACGAGTGCTGAGAATAGTTCAGAACCTTAAGCTCGAAGAAAAGCAGTCATTTCACAATAGGGGCAAATCATTCGCATCATAAGCTGTTTCCGATGCAATCGGTCTGAGTACTGAGTTGATCTGTTTCCGTTAAGCATTCCGGTTTATAGCCCTCGTCGACGGCAACCAAACCGGTGCGTGGAAGGCGAAATTGATCGAAAGTTAGTAAAACCGATCAAGCGGTGAGATTGCGATTCGTCTTTGGCGCATATTTTCGAAACACATCTGTTGATAATGCATAGAACTAGTTTTGGCCCAAATCGACGGCATAGGCAACTAAAAAGCACTTACGAATTATATAGGGCTGCATCAGGAACACAAACATTGTCGCAAGGAAGAAGGATTTCAGAAATGTCAAAATCTGTCGGTCTTAATGAAGGTAATGGAAATAGCACTGTTTTTGCTCATCCTTTTAAGGATTTATTTATCGAACGTTTCGATAACGGAGCAAGAATCCATCAAGCATATAACAAGAAAAAATCTTGTATACGAAAAAGCTCTGAGATACGAGGTCCTTGCGAAGACTGCCTCTGAATGCACCATGTCCTTTACATGGCGCATAGGT
>JAARMF010002471.1:0-10956 GCA_022844705.1 Toxascaris leonina
TGTTTTCAAAAGGTGTTCAACACAGCTTGAGGCTCCCCTAGCGCGTGTTTTCACAGAAAATATTTTTGTAAAATCATTTAGTGACAAAGGTGTGGAAAAGATAACATGGCAAATAATGATGGTGAAGTGCCTTGCAAAGATGCATCAGAATCTCAGGTATCCGAAGAGAGAAACAACCTCACTGTTTCGAGCTGTTCGGGATACAGCTTTGGAGGAAATGGAGCCAAAGAGTGGTAAGAAAACGGATGTTTGCTGGCCCGCACCGCTAAAAAAACATGAGCTGGCGCTTTTGCAAGTCATCTTCTTGATTGAATCTCCTTCTGTCTTTCGTGTGTACTGTTCTATCTGTCGCAGGCCCAATCACCCGCGTCAGCAATAAGCCCAAACATCCATGATGTTTCACGAGGATTTTTCGTAGACGTTCCATGGCCCTTCCACTCATTGCACTTATATAAATGCCATCTTTCCCATAACTTTCACGAATGTTGCGCACCAAGGAGACAAAAAAAAGTCTCCCAGGTTCTTTTCCAGTACAACAGGGGCGCATTATAGCATAGTGCCTATCTTCGAACTTGTCGATCGACGCTTTCTAAGGTAATTTATTTCGTTGCTCTGTTAAAAACGCTCAGCTTGGATGCACATTCCAGCTGGCTTACGCGTATTGCTCAAGACACACCGAATCGAGTTTGAATTCTAGGGAGTGGGTTTGGTTAGAAACATCTCCGAAATATTTTTTCCTGATAGAAATTCTTTTCAAACATCTTCTCTAAATGGGACAAACTCACCACGCATATTGCACTTTTCTGAATGGAGCCTCACACCACACTTAATAATAACAAGTCTATTTTACATTTAGGCACGTATTAATTTGTCACGCTCCAGTGGCTGTTTCGTTGCAGCAAAATTTATCATTTTGGCAAGCATTTGAGCCAGCCATAGCGAATGTGTCGTTGCACTTGTCGCTTCTCTTCAATAAAATTGTCTCAGCCAGTCCCCTAAATATGTATCAATTTACAGCTGTTCTGAGGTGCCTTAATGCCTCCTCCACCAGAAATTGCCAGTTGCGATTCTGTTTTCAGTTTGCCATGAAAATGGCGCCTAGTAATTTCGCACCCGCTGCTTGCCATTTCGCTCCAAGAAGCCTTTTGCAAGTCTGCACTGCTTTTTCGAATACTCGTCTCCCACCTATCATCACCACCAATTCTGTTATCAGTTTAGTGATGGAGTAGCTGGGGGCTATTTACTTATCTCTGCTTAGGTGCCGTGTATCGTTTACCACCAAGCCGAGAAATGGCTCAAATAATAACCATCGGTTATTCCATCGCATCATATTCTATTTGTCAGAAAGGTCCATTGCTCACAGGGGTCCGAAATCTCAGTTTGTAGCCCTTATAATCATGCCTTTTATGTGTATTATAAAAGAGGGCATCTTTCGAGTTTTATCTAGTTGTTTTGGAAAAAGATGGCATTTCAAACTTTCCACGATCTCTTGCGAAAAAACGACACTTTTAAAACCTTTCTTCGATAATGGGGCAAATAATCGGTCATTGTGAAATTGTAGCGGGTCCGCGAAAGTTGAATCCATCTCTCTGAATTTTGCAGGGGAAAATCGAACTACTTCAATTCGTCTGAGCGTAAAGTGGTTTCTTCGAAAACTAGTTTCCATTCGATTCGTCGAATAGTGCGGAACAGTCAACGGAATACTGTACGAAGTGCTTTCAATGAAGACTTAAGACGGTCGCTGTGAAAACGCGTCGCCAAAAGCTTACAAATATAGATTCCTCGTTTTCATGAATTCTTAATATTTGTTACTGGTGTTGCTCTGCTATCGCTTTTTGATATCTTTTTGCCAATTTTGAAGTGGATAAGTCATCAAGTCTTTTTGTTAGCAGCGTAATGCGTACTGTTTCTGCATGCCAGTCTTTTAGAGAGCCTTAGAGAGAAATTTTATCACGTTGTGCCTTTGCTCCACAGGCTCAATTACAGACAAGCTCAGTTAGAGTACTCTTCTAACTTCAACTTACATTCATTTCAACTTCAACACACTTCTGATGGACCGAATGAGCCACGACAAGGTAGCGGACTCGGCGAGGCGACTTCATAACATGTTGCGAGAAAAATTTAGGATGCGGCTGCGTCGTTTTATCGTCGGCGACATGTGCTTCACGCTACGTCTTACTTTACTGCGCATAAAATGTGTCGCTTCTCTCATCTCCACCTGATTCATGCTACTTTTGGTCTCCAGAATAATCCCAATCTGATGCCTCCTTGAATCGTCCGCGTCAACCCTTCACTATCTCCCACCTTGCAAACCCACGAATAACGGCATCGGCTTTCTTGAATAATCTGTGTAACGTGCAGGAGTCTAAATACAGTGATGGCGCAGTATACTCCGAGCAAGATCTTTCTACGTGAAAGTATTATAAGGCCAATGGCAGGAGAGACTTGCCGTGCGGTGAAGTGTGTGGTATTTCACCACTAATCTAAAACGGTAAAAGTGTTGATCCCTCTGCGCAACAACTCTATTTATGAGAGTTCTTTGCTGCAAAAAAAGCATCCATTATCTTCGAATCGAACCATGAAACTGGCGTCAATTAAAGACACAATTTCTGAGAACTGTGCGCACACGACGAAGATGATTATGTATTGTCTTCGTGATACATAAGACTCACGAGACCTCTGCAGACTTTTTTGCAGTTAATTTCTTCGATGTGTGGCAAAAGATTTGTGGTTGAAGTGCTTCAAAGGACATAGGGTGACAATTCTCGAAGGCAGTCATCAACAACGCACTACAACATAGTCTATTTTTTCACAGGGCGTTCGAATTTCCAACTTGTTTGTGTGCGGTTGACTTCAATATGTAAGCTTTTCCACACTATTGATTTTTGCTGTTGACCCTCATAGAAACATCATTCTAGTACTTTTAAAGTTCATTCCCTTTCCTCAACCCTTTCTTCCCGCTTCTACTCTGCCTTCTTTCCTCTGGACAGGAAGCATCTATCAGAATTTTGGGTCCGTAAAAAACAGCAAAACGGTGCAACTAGTCGATCTCATATGCGAAAATGCTATCAGTTAGATGCTTGTCTCCACTTTCTGAAGAAATACTGGGAACTAAGTGCTGTGATATGCAAGTGTCTGGCAGCGTAGGAAGGAATCATTCCGCCCTATGATTTCACAGAAAGGTGGTTTCACTTTTTTCGGTTACGATGGAGGTCATTTTTATCGAAAGAAGAAATATTTTCATGCAGTAGTTTTCTTGCAGTGTTGACTGTGTAGGGCTTGTTGTTCAGTTTACATCATCATCTTTAAGCATGTCCCACTAAAAACCATTCTTTGCCACTGATGTGGTGAGCAGAGAAACAGAAACATAGCGCATTGCATTTAAAAGGTTGAAGGAGTCAAGCAAGATAGGGAAGAAGGATAGGAGATGAAGCTTTATAGATGCCAAATCGGAGGGGTAATTGTTGTTGAACAACTTACTGTTTTCATGTGTCATCATTATAAAAAATTGATCAGTGCAGGAAGAAACGAAGAAAAGAAGAGCACCTTTCCCTATTTATCATCGCTGCTGAATGAAATTGTGCTGAAATATCCCTCGTCGATGAAATGTTGGAATTTGTTGACATCTACAGGAGCGCATCTTAACTCCCGATTGCTATTTTCAGTGATAATTCACNCCTTAACTCGCGATTGCCATTTTCAGTGATAATTCACGTCATTAAAAAATGGCGGAATATTTTAGGCAAACTATGTGGAGAAGAAGAGACATTCTAAATTTGAATTGCAGGACAGAAGCGCGCAGGAAAAGTGCGGCGCTGTAACGCGGTGTAAACGAAGAATCATCCCAAATTTGCTGTCGTGCTGTCCTCGAAGATGCAAAATCTGCTTCTCGAATTGATTTCTGAAGCACTTCTCTCTGGCAGTGCTTTTCATATAATCGCACATCTCAGTTATACAATCTCAGAAAAGTACCACGTAGAATTTTGTTCTTTCATTATTGACGATTTGTTCGAATGCATGACATATATCTCTTGTGCTTCCAGCATCTGCTTAGCGTAACCGTAGCCATCTCCTCCATCCTTCACAGAACATATACTGCTTTCCTACTGGTCCATATAACAGCTGTCCTAACAATTTGTGTTTCTGCACCTCCGTCGTTCAAAGCAAGTCTAATTTGCAACGACTCCGATGTTGAGCCGTTTCGAAACGATGGTTCGTTCGCACTGCTGCGCGTTGTTCGTGCGCATTGCTGCGATGTCTTTGCGCAATTTAGCAATGCGCTATTCTGTCGACACAGATGAATTAGTGAGCATTGAGTGTGCTCAAATAAAATTCGCAACGACTTAGTCGAGTTCCTTCTTAGCGTTCATCAAAGTGTTCTTATGGGTGTTGAGCAAGCCGTCGACTACTCTACAATTCAATTAGTTTCCATTCGCCTTCGGCTTAGAGCGGCTCTCAGCAACTGAAACGGCGAAACGGATTCGCTCTATGCCAAAGAACTGATCGTGCCAAACGCCAGACAAGTACATTTCACCAAAAGCTTTATTTCAAAACAAAACAGACCAACGACGGAGCAATTTCGGTGCTTCACGGCCCTAACTCGTTGTGGCGTCATGCACCTAATTGAAAATTATTCACACATCAGCAGTGGTTCGTTCAAAGCCAACATCGCAACGACATTCTTCTTAGAGTGGGCGCCCTTCCATACGCAGACATTGGACACGGCAGCGCGTGCGGAATTCTCTCCATTCCATTTTTACTAATATAATGATTGTTAGTGTAAAAAATGCAGTGGGGCATTACAGAGCTTTGTCCAGAACCGAAATAATTATTTCTTTACGCGCCTAGCGCATTCTCATCAAAATGCGTTACAGATTGAGCCACTCAGTGAGCTCTCTAATTGTGCTCATCCTACCTTAGTTAAAGTGGAAGTTGCCTAGCGACAGAGTCCCATCACTTCGACCAACGTTGTAATCCTTTTCACTGGTTTCATCCGAAGATTTGTTGATAGAGAGTGAAAAGAATCTTAGGAATTCTATCGCCACCCACCAGATCATCTCCATAAGATCACTCGCAGCCAGCGGATTCCTTAGTTGCCTCAATTATTCATCTGCATAACATTTAATTGTTTCTCATATCAGGCAGGCTATCGTGGCATCTTTACATCAACGAGTCTGAAAATAAAGCCTGATCCTCTAGCTGCTTCTCTGCATCAATGTATAAATCGACTTTTGTAATCTTTAATTCATTGGCTCACTCATCCTCATTGAAATCATTCACACCGTTGTGCATTTCAACCTATTCTTGCTCACACGGAAATGGCGAGTCATCTCGCATAACGCGAGAGTACTTTTGAATAAGATGGTTTACCTTATATAATCAGGTTTTCACCACAAGGGGGTGTGGAACAAGGCTGGCACCGAGCAACGATACCGCCATTGCGCTAGATCCTCCATAACCCAAAAACATCGCAAATCTGAGAAACTGGAGGATGGAGACCGCTTCTGTCCTCGAGGGACTTACAAGTCACCAGACATTGCGGGCTGCCTTCATACCCTACGCTGCAAAATATAGATACACTCAATGCTTGAAACAACCCGGCTTTCATTTTGTCATACCTTTTCTTTTAACGGATCTAGAAAGTTGTGCTAAACTGATGGTACATGTTAAAGAGGGGCATCCGGACTGCGCATGATCTCGGGAAAGCTTCAACGTGCTTTAACATGCCGATGAAAGACGTTGTTACAATTCAAACATATAGTTTCAACGCTGCAGTACACTTGAACAGCTGTCTTGCGTATCCTCAATATCTCTTGAAGGACAGTTTTGCGACATATGTGAAGAATGGACGGAAGAACTTGTAGCCTTGCCCCCGCCTCTTTTATCTAATGTATTGGAAAAAAGTCGCATGTCTTCCAGAAACAGACCTTGCCTCTTCCGTCCTAAAATCTAACGAGAAATCTCATATACAGGTATACTGTCGCCATATATATATATATATATATATATATATATATATATATATATATATATTCCAGGTGTTACATTCCAGGTGATACAATATTGCTATGCGATTCGTGGAACCGAGTGTTAAACATCCAAATCACTAAAGTTCGTCAAAACACTATATTTTCATGTTTTGATGTGTTATAGCTGGAGAACAAACTACTGTAATTTGCTCTGGCTGTTCCGTTTTTTTTTTCATCCAGTTTTTGCTCCATTCACTTCGCGCTCTAATGGCATGTCATAGATTTTCACCTCCCCTCCCACCCCCCACCCCCCTTCCCCTCTCTAATGAAAATGCACCGAAGCTAAAGGCATTTCCTATTCAGAAAGTGGCGTGAAAGAGGCAATTTCTGAAGTGACCCGTACAGTTCGAGAACTGACAACTATATTTTTAGCAGGACCGGCGATGAAAACCGATGAAGCCACTATGTTCTTGAACTGCGTCCTTGCAGATGATTTTAACGCTTGGTGGCCAGTTCATTTTTTGTTTTGTTTTTATTTTTAACCAGCACGCTTCTTCGTTTACAGGAATATGAGATCATATACGCTTTGTTAACGGTGACAGACACTACTAGCACTTTCAAAATGCGTCTAGCTAATTATATTGATTTGCCTCCGCTGGCAGCCGTTTTCATGCGTCCTAAAAACGAATAGAACGCATAGAGGTGCTCCACAATCGAGATTCTGGCTTGAGCGAAACTGAATTAGGATCACAGCAGAATAACTGAAGCGTAATTCAACTACTCGAGCATCCGCAGGGGACGGAAAATCAGATTCAACCACAGTATACGAGGGAGCGGGAGCCTAAATGCAGTTCGGTGAATAAAAAAAGCGCAAGGAAGCAGAAGCGAAATAGCTCAGACGAAATAATGACGAACAATATGTATCTGAAAGTTTGCTGTCTCACTCTAGTTCGAAGACAGCATGAAGTGATGCAATCAAAAATGGCAATACAGCATTTAGAGAAAGGACGATTCGGATTTATGGCTTTTGATATGGAACATAGCTGATGCTGGTTGTCCATGTTGTGTGAATGCGTGAGTGGTTGAATTACTCTTTAGGTATTCTCCTGTGATCGTAATTCCGTTCGTCCACGAAGCGCCTCTATCCGCTTTTCAGTAACCACAAAGTGCTGTTTTCAGCACTTGAACTTCGCATACCGTAATTTATGCCGCACTCTCAAACGCCACTTTTCAACAAACTTCGAACTCTATATGTGATCTCGGTCCACAGCTGCCAATCATTGTTTTGCACATCTGCGTTCTATGAACATGGGACTTCTTTGCGACAAGTCATTTTGGAAGAACACTTTGAGTTTGGAATGCCCTTGGATCCTGAAATTCGCCCCCACTGTTGGCTTCTTCCTCGCCGCTTCTTCACACATATCGTGACGTATATCAAGTTACTGACTCAAGCAAGAAAATGCGGTTGCGGGAGGAGTGGTTGTGTCCGAAGGCCAGAACCTTCACGGGTATTAGGGCAAGTAAAGTAATGTGACGCTGCACTGGACACCTTTTTTTTCTTCTGCACACAACCGGTTGTCAAACGGTATGTCACGACAATGTGTATGGGTAGATTCTGTTTTTCAAGCTCCATGCCTCAGGTGTTCGTGCTGCAGAAATGAACTCCATTTTTTTTCAAATTCTTGTCTTCGATCTAACGGTGAGATACAGTCATCGCTCTTAAACGTATGAATTGAAAAAAAAGGCAGATCTAGATGGTTTTGTACAGCACGCGAATTTCGAGAACAGATGTGAAACTCGGTTAAAAAAGTGCTTCTTTCTTAGCTCCGACATCTCCCACGGAATCCATTTGGTGTACTCTTTAATTTCTGTCATTGGCAACTAGTGAACTTGAACGCACTCATTTTCGTTGTGTCAATTGTGCGACGAATAAACTTTGGACCTGTCGGTTCAAACTTGTCGCTGCAAGCTACACTGCCACATTACTCATGAGAAACAAGATCGATTCATGCTCCAGAAGCGCAGTGCGAGCGAATCGCTTGTTACAGGCGAAACTTTGAAGCCATTTTCAACAGTAAAAAATTTTGGATTCTTTATTTAAGAGCGAGATGTTTCTTTACCTGAAAACGGTGGCGTTCTGAAAGCGTTTGCTGTTTCCATTGCAAGTTGGTGAGAGGACAGATACTTGATCTCCAGCAGCATGGTATTTGCGCACTAGCTCTGCACTCACATTCAATTTCGATTTTGTCTTGGCGCAGCAGTAGTCACCATAATGGGCTTTACAGCTGAACGTCTCTTTCCATATTGTTCTAGAATCTGAAGATGCGAGTCAACGTTAAGAACTCCCACGTTCTTGCCAAGCTTTCAGCTTCGTTTCCAATATTTCTCAAGCAGAATGACAACCTCAGCCACTCGTGTTCTTTTCGATGGCTTTCAAGCGCTCAAAGCACGTTGAAGCGAAGAAGCACATCAGGAATTATTAGTGAAGGTTGATAAGCATCGAGGTGAAGTGCAGCTATCATCTCAGACCGATGTGAGCTTTGGGTAGGAAAGATCCACAGTTGCATATGACATAGTTCTGCAGTGCTATCATTTCGCGTACCCAGCTTTCCAAATCTCTTCGAAATGAGATGCGATGATGATGAAATTTAGAAAATCCTCGAGTAATGCGTTCGGAATATAATGTCTGTTCAATATCCCAGGTTTAAAGTTATATTCAAACACATAGGGTTGACTTGAGTCGAGAACAATTTCACTGGATGTGAGTGGTTTAACTCTAGGGAATATGCCTAAGGAATACACACTTACAAGCACACCTGCACTGCGTATTGCGCTGATTGCAGTGCAAAGGTGCATTAAAAAAATACAAACTTGAAACTATGTTCCGCTTGACTTTGACTATTATAACGTCGGTCAACTTTCAACGAATTCCCCTTTTTTTGCTACCTCCGAGAAGTATGTCCTCGTCCCCTCCCTTCCCTTCTCTCACCCCGCATCGCCATACCCTGCGCAATGTTTTCCAACACCACTCCAGTCCTTCTAGCTTTTCGCCTTTTTCATACAATTAAACAGTCAACGAAAGCTCCACACTTTGACTACAGATCACAACGATGCAGTTAGCTGTTTCTTTAAATTGCATAGCGCGACTGTGGCCCTTATGTCCGATGACATGAACGATAACCGTTTCTTTTCCGTCAAATAAACCGCCTCTGTTTTTCACCGTTTTGAGTTAGAGCTTAGTTCATTAATAAGCAGCTTTCCAGCAACATTTCTGCAATATTTTAAAGAATGCTAATTCTGCAATACTAGTGAAGAAAAAGAGCTTTTTTTGTGTGCGGAGAAATTTCATTCAAACGAACAGATTGCAGAGTTGCAGTGCTGGTTGAGAAAGCGAAAAGTAGGTTTGAAGTGCAGAGAATTTCAAATCATAGTTGCAGTGAATTGTTTCAGTGGAAACAATTTCGCGAGGGTGTTCGAATTTGTCGTACTCATAATGGCTGCATAATGTTCTCGCATCAATTGTTATAAGCATGGCGTATGATTAACGCTCATCTTTCCTTAGGTATGAACTATTTGCGCGGTTCGCCGAAAAATTAGGCCTCAGCATTGCTCGAAAAAACTTCAATTGCTGCCTGTCTATACACGTTACAAACACTCTTCCTCACTAATCGGGCACTGTTAAAGAAATACGAAATGAATGCATCAGGCGAAGTTTTTTAGATAGTTGATTATTCGGAAGACATATTGCAGAGCACAAAATTTTCGAAACGGTATTATCATGGGAAGGAAGGAGAGGAGGAGGGGTCCATCTAAAGTCCCTCAGAACTGAGCCGAGCTACGGATCTCAAGTAGGCCGAAGATCTACTTATGAGCGTTCTTCCTGCCAAAAATTTCAAAATTTTCCTGCAAAAACTTTTCAACCGGCGCTAAGAAGGAAAGACAATCATTTTTCCTCCACAGATTCTCCTCTTTTTCAATTACAGTAATGCAAAACCAAACCTCAGTGTTCGGAGGGTCCTCTATACTTAAATTTCTATTGTCTTCACGCTGAAATCGAGTTGGAAACAGAATTTTGGGAGCCGAACACACATTCAATACTTCCCCGATTTGAAAATGATGACCAGTGATCAATTTCTCTTTGATCAATGCGAAGAGAAGGAATTAAAGTGCTGAGATCGAACGGTGGTTTAGACCAACGCTTTTCGCTGGAGTGGTTGCAAAAATATGGTGTGAGTTTTTTTTTTTTTTTTTGAAATATCAAAACAGAGATAACTCGAAAAGATTTTATTCGAAAACTTTATTTATTTTCTCCTTCAGCGATACTTCCAGAGGTGTGCAGCCAGCTGGCAGCGCTCTTTCGTCTCACAATATATCCTCATTGCGCTCAGACACAACATAATGCCTCATTGCTACTCTGCATTATTCCTGCTGACTGTGTAAAGAAGGTGAATTTTTCGCTCATGTGAAACGGCTTCCTCGTAGGAAATTATTGTTTTTTCGGTTCTCCTTTCGTACGGAATTCTTCTGATGCCCCTCGGAAGCACTTTTTGAGCAATAATCTAGAAGCATCATTGTTCCAGCAGTTTTTGAACGGACATAAATCTAGCAGTCCTTTGCTGCTTTGGACTTTCCAATGCTTTGCAAGACCGCGTGTTAACGAATTCCTTCTGTAACTTTAATAACCTGAAGCAGTTTGCACTGAGTTTTCGGGCACCTCGATGTCCCGTTTGTCATAATGCTTCAAACCGCATGTAGTTGTGTTTCTCCGCTCACAATCCTAATCTCCACAACGTGTTGCCATCTCTGCCAAGCATTTGCCTCCAGCTAATTTCAATAACCTCTTACTTCCACGTTTTGCAGCCCATTGATTGCTCAGCTTTCAACGGTGACGGTCAACGAAAATAAAACTGAATCGACATCAAAACTGTTATGATACTCTCATTGTGAGAACCGCTAATGGCGAGATTTGCCTACCCTACACCTTCCC
>JAARMF010002472.1:10576-20593 GCA_022844705.1 Toxascaris leonina
AGGGGGAAGCGAGCGAATGAGAATGAGGGCTATTATAAGAGAGACCTCTGCTAGGAAGTTTTTTGACTCTTACATATATGAGTGCCCTATTTGCAGTCGCAATGCTAAAGACAATAGCAAAAATGCTGCCTTTAAAAAAATGGATGCCATTTTTGAGTAGAAATATTTGTTGAATGTTTTTTGTGGATCGTTTTTGGGATGTTATATGAGAGGGTATAAACTAAATATTTAAATGAAGTGAGGTATCGGCCCTTGTGAAATCAGAACGTTTATATTAGTTATTCGTCGATTTTAATATACACAGATGAGAGACGCTGATAAGGGAAATAGGGCCATATGATTGTTATGAGGGGTATAACAATGGCTCAAATATTGTTGCTTTCAGGTTTGGCGGTAGTGTTGGTGTAAAGGTCAGACGATTGCCCTATAAACGGTACGATAAATCGTAAGTGCGAACTGATAGGACGTTATTGTTATTATATTTTTTTCTGATGCAAATATACTCACATTTCTTTCACAATTGATGCGATTTTATGTCTCTTCTATTATGTTATGTGTCGTATAAAATCGTCATGTGTTTGCTGTGTTCTATTAATGTCTGTTATCTCAGTTGTTATCGAAGAGGGAGAGGAGAGTGGTTAGTTTTAGGGGAATGATGTGGAATAAGGAGGAAATAATTGTTTTTTATTATGGGAATATTTGATAGGGCACTTTTTAAGCATTGTTTTATGATTTAGAGGAATTGATGTAATATATAAATAAGGGGGGGGGGGGGGGGGGTGTTGGTGCTATAAACCCCCAAACTCCATATTNCCGTAACGAGCCGGAAGTTTATGGCGAATGGTTGGAAATTGTTCATATCCATATATGTGATAATCAATCGGTCAATGATTTATTGAAATATTTTTTATTGATTTTAATATTTTGATATACAGCTGTAATTTGAGATTTGGAAGTGATAATCGAAATGTGATAATTGATAATATTGGATTTGATCTGTGATGGTGATTGCGTTTATTCTTATCGTAAGGTCAAAAGGTCTCTTATGATAATTTTTTATTTTTTTTTTGCGATATTTGAGTGATAAATATTCGTTCGCATCAATTGTGAAAGAAATATTCAATAATGTCAATCGTTTTTTTTTTCAAATTTCTTCTAAATAAATCGATGGATTTCTTTCAGATACGATTGTCGACTTTATTTGAACTCATTGGAAGAGTTTGATGTCGATGAAAGCAGTGGAATGTCTCCTTTGGCTGCGGCAATCGATGAATACACTTGTCCGAGTGAGGCACTTGAGGAGGAAATGTGTGAAGAGGAACGATATAAAGATCTTTATGAGGATATTCGGAGAACTGAAGGTAGTATTGCATTCATTAAGATGATGGATGGGAGATATTTTTCTCTTAAATTTTTTGAAAATCGCAACTCGATGGACTTTGGCAAAGGAGAAGGGGGGGGGGGGGGGGGGGGGGGGGGGGGGGGNGCACATTCCTTCGTCTCGTTGATCTCAACTTTCATCTTTCCAGAGGAGGAGAATGAAAAACGACGTCGCGCTGAAATCGCTTTTAACTATGATGATGAATCTGCGACGAAAGAGGAGAGCAGTAGCAGTGAGGAGGAAATCGATGAGCCATTCCGACCTCCAGAAGGCATCAAACTTCCGGTTGGCATGAATCTGGTATGTTTATCTCCTTTTATGAATCATGCTTCGCCTTCAATATTCACATTAACAGGCGGTGTAAGTGGCGTATCTATCGTTATATCGGTGCATTTGATAAGTGAGACGTTCGTATATATTATTTTTTTGGGAATGAGTTCAAGAATATGGAGTTTGCGGGTTTATAGCTGTGATTTCCAGGAAAAAAAGAACCTAGGAAGTTGCAGTTTTTATGTAAGTGTAGTATATCTCGAGGTTACAATGTGAATGTAGTTAGGACTCCGTTAGGTACTGATTTTTGAGCAGTCGTAGGAAGAGGAGTGAGCCGGAAAGGAGGGATAGGCAAAGCTGTTTGATGGATTCGTTGGATTGCTGTTAATTTATTTCATAAGTGGTTGTAAGGTCAATTATAGTCATATGTTTATTATCAAAGCGTTTTGCGTAGAAAATTATTTGTGATGTTGTTAAGAATGCTTTAAGATTATCCTGTGTTGTGTTGATGTATGATGATCACCTCACCCATTCCCTCATCACTTCATTTTATTCCTCACCTTTCTTTCTTTCCCCCGACCTTTTCCTTCATCTTTCTTCCCTCTTTAAATCTTCACTCGTGGCTATATCGATTTATCTTTACTTCCGTTTAGTACCTCTCTTTTAAGATGAATGGTGATGTACCTTACGAAGGCATTGTTAGATATATAAAGAGTGGATCTGTGCGAGAATATTTGGAGTTTGTTTTTACAGCCTGAGACAATGAAACAAAATGCAGTGATCGAGCGTACGGCAACGTTCGTTGTAGCGCAAGGTGTTCAGATGGAGATCGTTATCAAGGCAAAACAACGTGGCAACCTAGATCAGGTAGCATATTTCTCTATTGCTTTTAATTTCAGGACCGTTGGTTTTTTAGATTTTTTGAAAGTTTAGTGGCGAAATCTGTAAGATCTAGGATAATATAGTGTTTTCCAGGATACTGGTAAGATAGATTTGTTGGTTTTTTTTAATACCTATCTTGGTGACTCTTTCTTTGTCAACGGACGACTTCTTTATGGTGTGTGGAGGTGGGGATACGTAAAAAGACTTGGAAGTTGTACGAGCATAGAGTGGGTAATTCTAAGGTTTATTTCGGGGACCTGTGTTTCTTTTTAGTTGCGAGAGGGAAGGGGACTGTATTCGGAATGATTACGGTGCTTTCCACTTGGAGTTATTTTCCAGTTGTCGAGTTTGTTTCGTTTTTTTTTACTTAAATTTTTCTTGTTTTATTCAAATTTGCTTGAGGTATTTTTGATCGATTACCTGCTTCTTTATGCAGTTGTTAAGCCGCAGATGTTTTTTGCTCCTTTATAATGAACTTTGTCCTAAATGCGCCAATTAAAAGCACTCTGTTCAGTTAGTAAGGCGACCCTATTACTGGCCAATGTCTGTCGAGGTTCTCAGGCGAGAGCAGAATTGTAGCCGAAATACATCATATAGATGATCATAGTGCGAGTGGTGATGCTCATAGTTGCAGTTCGGCTTCCTCGAGTTCGACCACCCACTTAACGCCTATTACAAGTATATTTCGAAGATGATTCGAGAAAAGAAGTACGTTCCAAAGCCGCATATCCCACAGCGGAGACCGAAACCGAAGAAGCTGCGCAGATTGCAAGAAGAAGAGGAAAGAAAACGATTGGCTGAGACTGCTAAAGCAAAAGGTAAGTTGTTGTTAGTCACAGGTTGGGGGTCTTTAATGAAACGTTGCGACTGGATTGGGCTGATATAATTTTCTGGGCAGCGACAAACCTTCCGGAATGGTTTCTGGACAGCGACAAACCTCCCAGAATGGTTTCCTGGGTAGCGACAAGCCTTCCGGAATAGTTTTCTGGATAGCGACAAGCCTTCCGGAATAGTTTTCTGGATAGAGACAAGGCTTCCGGCATGGTTTTCTGGATAGCGACAAAGCTAGGTTCATAGCTCAGGCTTACTTTTGAGAAGTCCTCATGCACGGACAGTCGTAATTTTGTCTTTGGAGGTTTAGAGATCGTTTAGGTGCTGAAGCGCTGCTGAATTTAACTGTTATAATATTTACGATAATTAATAAAAAACATTTTTTCCTGAACTCCTCAAATGTCTGATTTATTTCCTTCTTTCGTAGTTTCTTTCTTCATCATCTGTTTGGTACGCAAACAATTTTTATGCGAAGAGATTTCAATGGTATCATCTCCGTTTGGAACATATAGTCCTCTTTTTCCGCTTCATATCGGAGATTATGAAGAAGTTTTGCTTTTTTTTCCATTTTTTTTTCGTTCAAGAGAAATCTGCGTCCTCCCTTCCCCTCCCCCCCCCCCCCCCATCCCTCCCTTCCTTCCCCCATTTCTGCTCTTTTTTGAGTTGGGAGTGAAGGCGGTGGAAGTGTTCCAAGTTTATTTGTAGAATGATTCATTTTGATGACGAAAGACAGTGGGATCAACTGATACCGATAAGGAATCTTGATCGTCGATATATAGGAGGAAATTAATTTCAGAGTGCGCGAGTGGTAGCTCCTCAGAGTCGGATTCTGATGGTGAGCACTATTTGCATCCTCTTCTGATGGGTGGTGGTGCTGCTACGAAAGAGATGTCAAGAGGTTCTTCACCTCTTATAGGACCTAAAACAAGAGAGGATATCGAAAGCACTCCTACACCTCCACCACAAATGAAAGTGGATTACGAGATTGGCAAGGTATGTTGGGTGGTGTGCTTTTGATCTGTGGTTGCAAGGCTTGGAAGGAAATTTTGAATGGGTCTTGATAGCGCTTCCAATAAGAACCACTAATTAATTTATATCTTTGTTGGTTTTAACGGATCGATGTTTAGGGCAGTTATACGGAGCTTTATTTAAAAGCTCGAGTAAATATATTGGGGAAATTGCTGTTCGATCCATCGGTCCATTGTTGTTTTCGTTGATTTCTGATGGATTATGGACTCGATATCCCCACATTCATGGGAAATAATGGATGTAAAGCGAAACTTCTGTCTCCAACAGTGGAGTCATCCGTCGTTGAGATTTTTTGAGGATTTTCTTAGCGACGATGAATTTGGAGTATTGCCTCCTCTTATTTTTAGGAAGGATGTTTCTTCCGCCGTAAATATTTCGTTTTTTTAATTTTTATTATAGGGTAATGATATGTACTCATCGTTATTTAACAGTCTTGCTGGTATTGTTCACTCACAATCGACACCGACTCTTTCGAAGCGATCAGCGGATAATGCGGAAGGGTTGGTCATATTTTCTGGATTCTTTAATTGATTTTCTGGATTGTATGAAGCTACGATCGACCCCAATTGTTTTTGATCTTCGCCAAGTGTGATCTGTTGAATTTGTCTCAACGGTGGACGCTTTTTAATGGGCCTAAATTTTTTTATGGTAGCTTATTTGTGAGGCTTTAAGCAGTGCTTAAAACTTGGAGAGTTCAAAGGTTAACGAGAGAAAGGGGCAGGTAGCATTGAGTTTGTATTTTGATTCTCTTGGCTTGATAACGGATATTATTCGTGATTTCGGGATGTTCTTCTGCTTGAAATGGGAAAACTTCAGTTCATATCTTTCATCAGTTCTGTTTTTCTTATGTAAGGCAAAATCCGACTTTATCGACTTATTTTTGAGGTACAGATGGTGTATATAGTATTTGCTGATCGAGAATGTTTATCTCAGTGAATCCTAGTAACTGTTTAGGTATCCAGGATATCCAGCATCCGCTAGTGTAGAAATATTTATGATTCACTGAGAATGTAACTGGAACTTAATGTTTTTTTCTTTGTTTGAGGGAAGAAGCTGGGAATGAAGATGATGACTACGTTCAGTGGTATGTAAATTTTTATGGCAAGCGGCCACCAACGTCGCAACAGCCGAATGTATTACCACCACCTCCGAATATGACCGAATCTGTAAATAGAGCTGCAGAATATGTGGCAAAATGTGGATGCCAAGGTGAATATCTACTGGCAGGTGGGTTATTTTATTAGTCCGTCTTCTTTGATATCTTTTGTGCGATCATGCTTTCTTAATTGGTGGCTTCGTGATTGCTTAGCTAATCATTAACTAACACCTATATTGATATATTCTGATGTAGACTCCGGTGGAAACTGATTAGAAATAATGACCTTCATTATTTCTCCGTCCTTTATATGGAGAAGAAATCACTCATATAATTCATTGCCTTTTCAGTCCCCACTGGATGGGGTGAGAGATTTGGGGGGCGGGGGGGGGGGGGGAGGGGGGAGGACGGAGGGAAGGGTGAATTGGCCTATTATGATTGCGATCAACTCGGCTTTTCGGGATATTTTTCTTCCCGAACTTGCCATTGTTTCAGCTTCATTAAATTTTTTTTTCATAGAAATCACATGGTTGAACTGATAGAGTAAATGTGATACGTTATCATTTGCCTCAGTGATATAGGGAGTATACAAAGGAATGCAGGCAGATAAGTGTACCATAATGGGTCTTTTAAGGGTTTTATACCTCATCCTCCTTCCTTACCCCTTCCTCCCATCTCAAGTCGTATTCACCTTCCCCCAACCTGCTTGTTTGTTTGTTTTGCTATCAGAAGTAGTAAGATAACATGCAAGCTTCAAAGATTACTCACTTAAGGATCATTTCCTTGAAATATAGAGGGATGATGTTCTACAGAAATATAAATAAGGATAATAAACCAGGGAGTAATGGTGTTGTTGTGGATGAGAGGGATAAATATTAGTGCTTGATTTTGGAATTGTCATCGGCGACAAACATTTGAGATGGCGATGGCGGCTAGTGATCGGTGATCAGATTGTGCGGTTGACCTCAGATGAAAGTTTTAGACCGGGCGGATGTGTCGTGGGACTTCGTAAAACCATCAAGTCCATATTACCCATATTACCAATCGAGGGTACGATTTTACCAGTCGTGTCAAGCTGAAGCGACACAAAAACCAACGTCCGAGGAGGTCAGTCTAATTTCTTCGTATATCTATTTGTGTTCCTTATTTCTTTGAGGAGGTGAAGTATTGCACTTTGATGAACGACAGCAACGAGTGGTGTGTTGCGAGATTTTCAGTGGAAGCGGACCCTATCTGGGATTTTTTATTTTTATTTTTATTTTTATTCATTTTTATTTTTTTTCGAGGACAGGGCTAAGGTGAAAAACAATGAAATAATTGGGAAGTTCCGGAACATGGAGAAATTTGTCCTGGATGGAGACCCGGAAGAGGAAACCGAGGAATTACCCTTTCTCCTCTCCCTGTGGCATCCGAAGAAACCAGGAGTCACATTAGAAATCGTCATTCGAGGATCCAGAGTGCAGGGCATTTTATCAGGGCTGATAGTCCGATGAAAAGCTGCGGGGTTGTTCTTCGATGTGGCTCCATCGAAGGGCGGGAAGCTTATACCACATTAGCCCGAAGCCAGTTCAAGTAAATAGAAGGGGTATGTGATAAATGATCAGCGGCCTTCCACCACGCTCCAATCTCCCACCTGGCTCGAAAGCAAATTTACAGGTCCTTTTCTTGTCTATGGCCGCGCTTGCCTGCAGTCGCATTTGGCTACTGATCCATTACTTTGAACCCAAATACCGGCATGTGGCCAAACGTATGTGGCCAATGGTTTTTTGGGGTTTGGGAACGCATCACACCGGTTTTTTTTGCCTCTTCTTTCTTACCTTCTCTCAAAGAAAAGAGGAAAGAAGAAGGGATTGGTGTGCATGCTGCTGGCACGAAGTTTATATTCAATTTTATAGGTGTTGATGAAAGGTGATGTGATCTGCAGAAATATTGAGCAGTAAATTGCTTTTCTTATAACGCCTTATTATAACAGAGGTGAGCGTCACGAAAAGATATCAACAGGTATGGGGATAGCCGGAAATGAAGAATGAATGAGAAGATATTGGGTAGATCTTTTTCAGAGGAAAGTCAACAGTAGTGTTCTGTTAGCCGATTTTTGAATGTAACGAATATGATGGTGTCGCGTCATTTACTTGCTTTTTTGCAGTTAGTTGATGATATTGGTTGGAATCCATGTATAAGGACTAGGCTCTTGGCCTAATTTGACTTATTCAGCGTTGTATATACTTCTTATAGGCACGGGGAACAGATTACGAATGAGATTTTCAGTGGTGCTCCGATGGGTAGGTAGCAGGAGTGAAAGGTTAAGGTAGTAATTGTGGGAAGGAATTGCTGTGGGTGTGTTGGGCAACTAGGCGATAGAGGAGAAGAAGTAATTTGGAATATGTGGTTATGCCGACGTATGCAGGTCCCGGGATATTTATAATTGCGCAGAACCCTTTTTGTATAGGATTCGTCGACAAGGATCAGTAATTTGGTTGATTAATATTGAAAGGGTTGACGACTTCGGAAGTGATACACTTTGTTTGAGTGGTTTTGAGTGATCTGAAGGAAGGTTGTTTTGATCGATGGATGAGTGAGGATGCGCTGTTTGCTTTTTTTGCTTCAGTTTTATTGAATACCATTTAGATGTTAAGCTCTCCAGCTGGTAAATGTGGAAGAAATTTCAGAATGAAGCATCAACGAGTGCGGAACTAAAGCTAGAAAACGGAAATGAAGAGTTGCCGAGCGGAAGTCAGGAGGATTTAGGTAGATGTTTGCCATTTTTGAGTTTTTTTTTCGTATTTTCTATTGGAAAGGAGGAGAGCATGATTGTTTGGTCTTTGTTTATTGGAGGCTTACTCATTTTTGGAGTTGATCGATGCCTTCTTTGTTCCGGAGTTTTGTTTTGTTGTGTAGGAAGAGGGAGGATTAGTGTTTTATATTGTGGGAGTGGGCTTTTATTTTTAATGAATACGGTGGTGGGGATTGAATTGTGTCGTTTATTGAGGCTGTTGTCCTTTCAGGGTTGAATGATGATTCAGCTGATGCGATAATCGCTGATGGATCACCTGAACTATTGAAGAAACTTGAGGAAGAAGAGGATAATACTATGAAAGAAACGAGTGAAGAGTGTGTAGCTGATGCAGAAGGTACTGCGACGGAAGAGGACACTGCGCAAATATCGCCCGTGCCACCGCCCGTTTATATGAACAGGAAGATGCGACGTAGGGGATTCCACGACCCTCCTTTTCGTGCTCAACAAGCAGCACAGCAAAGCGAACAAGTTGAATCGACAGAGAGGGATTCTGAGGTACCATTGCTACCTGCGAAAGTAATTCCACCAAAGGTTTGGTCACTCTTGTGAAGTGGTTATGAATTTTTTTGATGCTGCTGCAATGATTTTTCTTTTGCCGAAACGAACTGCGTGAGCATTTCCCAACTTATTGCAAGCGGGAGGGTTCGTACTGTGGGTTGAAGACTGGGAAAGGGGGGAAGAGGAGGAAGTGTTTGTTGTGTTGCGTTATACCCGTAGGTGAGGATTGCTGCAACTTTGTCAAAGGCTAGGTTTTAAAGAATTTAACGAGATCTGTACTTCAGGATGTATATGTGAACAAGGAGGGTATATGCTTTAAGATAGTACCGTTGAGTACTCGGGAATTAATGTTTCTAGATACCGAAAGTGCAGTCATCCCCTGCCCTACTTGTTCATTCTGCCGCCGCGACAACGAGCACTGCTACTGAGATGAAGAAAACCGTTGGTCCAATTTCATTCTCTTTGACGGTACCGAAAAGCGATGAACAAAGGACACCACGCACTAGGTATTTAAGACATTCTTTACTTCTGATATTATGGATGTTATGCGCGATGACACTGAAATAACAAGCTTATTTTGAGTGGATTTTGGGCAGTTTTGAAATTTATGAATCAAAGGGATATATGTGATGTTGAGATGGGGAACATCTCTGTGGAGACATGGCTGAGTGGTAATTGTCGCTATTAGTGTGGAGATTGAGTGGAGTTCATATCCGCGGTGCCCGATGAAAAGAACTGACTATATGAAAACTCAACTGGCTGGAATGCTAGTGCAACGAGCCTTCCGAGGCAATCATCCTTTCGTTAGGGAGGCGGATTGCTTCAGTTGTCCAGTTGCAGTTGCAGAAAAAGGTCAGAGCAGGATTATGATTATGAGAGATGAGGGCACATGTAAATCATTTCGCAAAGGGGGAGGGGGGGTGAGGATGATGAGAAGGAAGCATGATTTGTGTATGGTGATATTTGCGTTCGTGTCGGTAAATAGTGAGTGTTGTTACTCCGGCGCCGTACGTGTTTGTGTCTGTCTGTGTCGTTATGCCTTTGTCGGTTGTAGTTGAAATAAGCGGTAGGCAAAGAGTAGTAGAGGCGGTAACACGCTGCCAAGGGCTGAAAATGCGGGGCAGTGGGTTTTATATACTCTTCGAGACTTCGTTGTCGTAGAGTAATGCGGCCAAAGTGTTCTTAAGGCCACATTATTTTCTGGGGAGGGGAGGGGGGGGGGGGGGGGGGGGA
>JAARMF010002473.1:13309-27146 GCA_022844705.1 Toxascaris leonina
GGGGGAGTGAAAGGCGAATCTCCATTAGAAACAATGACCTTGTTATAAAGCCAGAGTATTGCAATCGGCGAAGTACTAAATAGTGAATTTCACCTCATTATAGGCCTTGCATATTTCGAATAATTAATTAAGCAATACGTACTCTCCATCCGAGCTGCTAGTAAAAAAGAAAGCTTACCGTATAAGCTGAGTGCTTCAGTTTGGAAGATTCGTTGAAGAGGTGGAAAATAAATTACGGCGAGTTGGCAGAGAAGTGATGCCGATACAGCCAAACAAAACATTCGATTCCTAAATATCACTCAATTTTCGAGTATATCCTTTAAATGATATACAACAGAAAATGGCGCTATTGCAACATCGAAGTATGACAATCAACTTGAACTTCGCATAAAAAACTACAAAATCCTCAATATCGTCCTCACCAACCACAATGGTCAAAAAAAAAAGAAAAAAAAAAATTACGCGATGCAAAATCATCGCAACCTAACTCTTGATATCCATATAAATATTTAGATTGCATATTTCAAAATTCTGTCCCAGGCGACTCTATTTTTATTGCTTAACCGCGATTACGTAATGCTTCTTTTCAAAGCGCCCTACCTTAGACCCAAAAACCATTGCAATAATTATGCACTCTATCCGCAAAAATCGAGACTAGCAAAGCAAATACTTACCTAAATAAACCGATTTCCCAAATAAGTTTGCGGCTCGATCTGCAAGCAAGCGCGTTCCACATGTCGAATAATACAAAACATGTAAATGTCATCGTAGTATCGCGTGGAGTAATTCTATTGTCCGCCGACATCTGAAAGCATAAATCACTTGATGGTATATGGAGAAGAAATCCGAGACTTATATACAAGCCATGCCCATCTCAATCCCAAATTTATGAATGCCTTTCTTCTCTACTCAACAACTCCCATCTTGATCTCACAATAAGAAGACGCATGATCATCCCATTGTTATGCAAATGGCAAACGATCGAGTACGTATCAATGAATGACATAACCAAATATGACATATCATCTCATAGAAAGATGCGACACAGAACGCTCGAATGAACAAGGTTAAGCAAACGATCTCAAAACTTTTGAGATGCCTATCTCGTTCGCTTACGCCCTCCCCCCCTCCCCCCCCCCCCCTCTTCCCCTATCAACTAATCAAGCATCTCTAATAGTCGCACAATCCATAAACGACTCACGTATCTCATCAAAGAAATAAAAATTAAAACGCTGACAATATTACCTCTTTATAGAAAACCGACAATGTCCCCGCTATAATAATAACCGCAGAGATGAGAATGTTCGTTACAAGCGCCCTTGTCATCATCGGTTGTCGCACATTACGAGGTGGTTGGCGAATGATATCCTTAAATAGCCATATAAGGAAATATATTCAGAGTGCTGAAGCTTTAGGTTAACTTCCAAAAAATATCTGAATGAAAAGCATGGACCAATTATATAATTGATGAATTTTTTATTTCTTTTTAAAAGCCGCATATTCGATAAAGCTAATGCAAACACCATTTTTTTTTATAGGTCGCAATACAAGCAACTCGATCCACAACAGATATTCCTCATTTCTAAATATGTTTCAGTCCGAAATACAACAATAAAAGCTCGTAGCTGAAGAAAACGACATACGGCTTTAAAATCTTCAAACTCTGATCAAAAGAGAAAGAAAAATGAATCAAAAAATTCACTCTAAATAAACAGCACTTAAAAACAACGCTCACCTTATCGACAGGTTCGACACCTAAACTTTGTGCTGGTGGTCCATCCATAATGATATTAATCCAAAGGATTTGCATTGCATTCAATGGATTCTCAAAATGGAACATCGTCGATAGCGCTATAAGAGAAAGTGCCGCCACACTCCTTTAAAAAGCCATTGTTTAGCACACTGCGATCGCACCCCTCCAACTTGAAGATCGCTCTCAACAAGGATATTCGTAGCCACCTTAACTTTCCACTTAGGCAACTACCATCAAAATAAAATTATTTCACACCTTCAGTATACCTAGAAAGCTTATGAAGTCAACACTTTGCGTGAGCAATCTTGCTACGACCAATCGTGAAATCGAGGGACTATCAACCAACTAAAGATCGAATTTTGGAGAGTTATAGAATGTATCCATATAAATTCACTGATTGCTCAGCCACTGATCTTGCGATAAAAATTGTCGAAATCACTCTAACAGCTGAAAACTAAAAAGATTAAACTTTTTACTTCTATCTAGGAGTAAAAGGAACAAAAGATGTATTTTTGCCTCAGAGCAAAACAATAAAGAAAAGTTTTTTTCGATCTTCAAGAAAAGTATAAAAGCCAGCTCTAAGGCTCCAGATGCCAGTTGTGAACTATCGTCCGGGCACCGACAATAGTGCCTTGGGATCGACTCGATTCGTTGGATTTGCCCCCTTCCCAGATCGACTTACCTTGGCATAATTAATTTTTGGGTTGGTATTTTTGGAATTGATATTAATTGAGACAAAATAATGGGGCAAAATTAACGCATAAAATTATTCCACGGGGAACAATGTGCACATCGCAAAACCTCAAAGGTCTTCCCGTTTCATGCAACCAGCAGCACTCCAAAATGTTTCATCCGATGAGAGTTCACAAATATCAATTAACTGCCTATTTATCAATGACCTTTCACTGCCCTCTTGGGAAAGACTTGGGAAAAGAACCACAAGTAGGACCTCAGCAAACGGAGCGAAAAACAAATTTTCCCTCAGGTGAAACAGTTCAACTGCGGGACGGCGGGCCTCTCTATATGAATATGACAGGATTTTTCCACTTCCTTTCCGAACGATCGTCGACTTAACTGATGATAGTTTTGCCTGAGCACGTAGAATGCAATTGCTCGAATGATGCTGCTCTCTTGGAGTAGCATTATTAAAACTTTCCACCCTCCTTCCTCCACAAATAATCGAGGGGTTGAAGCTAAACATCACCAAAGGCAAGCGAATAAAACAATTGAACATACGTGCTAAGCTGGAAGCGTACAAAATTGGTAATATTATGATAGATGCCTTTCCCTTCTTCGATCGCCGAACGAATAGTGTAGAAATCATCATCGATCAATATCATATCAGCCGCTTCCTGGATTGGCATTCAATCAGCTAAACCTCAAAAATGACGCTCACTCGACGTGACGCCAAGATTTCAATTGAAGATTGAGGAAACGAAGAAATGAGATTTGAACCTCTTCTCAGCCTTCTTTTAAACCGCCATCTAACTATGGCAATATAACTGCATATCACTCACTCAATACAACAGGAAAATAAATTTTAATCGATTCAAAGTACACATTCAGTTGAAAATTCCTTACGTTGAGCATTTCATGTTTTTTTTTATTTTTTTTTATTTATTTATTTTTTCAAAAAGAAGTTCCGCGTTCTTAGAGGAAGAGTTCGACTTCAAAGATTATAGAATAGAAGAATATGAAGGGATGATAAATGCCTCCAAAAAAATTTTCAACTAAATGAACTAATGAAACAAATACAACGACCACTTAAATAGCTTAAATAGCTACTCTACGAATGCATTAGGTATGGGGAAAACAATGATAAAGAACACAAGAGTACAAACCTTACATACGTCAGTACCACTAGCACCCATCGCAATACCAATATCAGCCTTCTTCAATGCAACGGCGTCATTTACACCATCACCTGTCATGGCTACCACTTCGCCTAGATTTTGGAGTGCCTAAAATTATAGAAACATGCTCAGAAATGGCGAACGGCATCGACTCATAAAGATTCATAAACAAAGCGGCATCTCCTTAAGGCGAATGCTAACGGTTTTTAGTAAAAAACAATCTTTGCGGACACTTGGAAATAAAGCTTCAAAACAAGTAGAAAAAAACCTAGTAAGAGAACTGAACAATGAAATAGGAACAAACTAGAACACCAATAATAACCTTAACAATACGTAGCTTATGCTTAGGAGATGATCGGTAGAATATGGTGACCTCTTTGATGACCTGTTCCAGCTCCATATCAGACATCTGATCGATCTGCGGCCCCGACAAGCAACTGCCACCATCGTGATACAACTGCAAGCGACTACCTGAAACAAAAAAAGGGGATCATTTAGATGTTCTCGATATTGCCTTCTATCTAACGACGCCAAATTTCCTACGCGTTGAAAGGTATGTCAAATGAGGTCAACTGTGAGAAGAGGTCAACTGTAAGAAGCAAGAAATTTCAGTTGAGAACCCCCTCTCATTAGGCCAAGTATTTGCTTTTCGCCATGGCCCTTGAGTGGATGCCTCGAGGATCACAATTTTCGACAGTTCCTTTATTAGATTACTTGTTCGGCTTCAATTACAGCGCCTACAAAGATAGGGATTTTTAATTCCCCAAAAATGGCACTTCCCACTTCAACACCCACATCCCCACATTCCTATTTGTGACGCCCCGAGGGTATTCAAGCATTTCGCCGCCTCATCTCTGCCCAACTATGCAGAGATGCCTGAACGATGAATAGCTCAATATTTCCAAGTCCAAACGCTCCAAAATAGCTGACTACGAAATATTAGAAAAACAACAGCAATATTATTGGGCAAAAACTCCTTTCGCCACTGCTAATACGTCTTATTGCTTTATCACTAAGGAATGGTAGTGATATCACCAGAAAAAAAAAAAAGATTTCCAGACGACTTTTGTTGTTCAAAGGATCACTCCAATAACATTTTCAACGAACCAATACTGCACGCCGTTTCCAACGAATCACCGGTGACCATTTTTACGTGTACGCCTGCCGATTGCACAATTTCGATGCTTTCGGTTACACCTGGTCTTGGTGGATCGACAATACCGACCATTCCAGCAAAGCATAAATCACGTTCCGAATGGCCAACCGCCAATGCGATTACTGCAAATTGCGAAAGAGATAAGTAGCACATCAGAACTTATAGAAATTAGTAACAAAGAAAAGGAGTCAAACCTTATAAAACCAATATGAGAAAAGGAATAATGAGACTGAAATGTCGGAAATAAGTCGCTTAAAGGCTCGGAAAAAAAAAACTATTGTTTAAAAGATTAGTAGCTAATTCGCAAAAGCTTTATCTAATTCGTATCGGTTGAGAAGCTAAAACAATTAGTGCCCATCTTGGCATCATGTTGCTATTAAATTCAATGACGCAAATTGTGGCTTTAAATATTCTTCCTCTCGTACTGCAAGCAACCGAATACTAAGTTAGGCGAACTAAGCCTGCTATGAACGACGACTGCATTCAACCAAAATCTTATACTCGAGGCGAAACATGCCACATTTTCATTAACAAAAGCGAATGGGAACCAAGGTACAAACGGATTTGCAATGTTATGCTGATCTAGGCAAGCACCACACTAATGTAGCAGTAATACCTCGATCACCACAGCGACTAAATCTAGCAATTTTCAGATGACCTCACAGGCAAGCTCTTTTCAAACTAATTAGAATAGAAAACACAGGTAAACATCGAATGGACATATGAGGTATTTCGAAACCAAAGAAATTACCTCTGAGGCCGCAGTTACCGAGTCTACGACTGGTTTCCAGGAAACGCTCTCTAGCAACGTTGTCGATAGGTTGTGGTGTGCAACCATTTTGCAGATATGCCACGCACATCTCTAGTACACGATCCAGAGCACCTTTTACGAAGTATTCATTGGGGCCACCATTCTGCAATCCCTTCATGTATATTACCAGTGCATTTCATACGAAAATGAGGTAGTGGCTAACACGATCGGTGCGATGAAAGACACCAAAAATCATTTATAAGGTTTTATAGCAACTGAATACGCGCCACTCTCGATCGAGACCTTCAAAAGATTCAGCCACCGGAAAATGTGAGAATTTAGCGGTAAGTCTTCGAGTCAGTCATGCTTAAAAGGTATCTCGATGGCAAGAAAACAAAATGAACCAATCTTGAGAACACCACGACATCGTGCATATTTGAGTCGGCAATTTGAGTATATCAGTGATCAGAATGTATCACTGGCCCAAGTAGAGGATAGCATAAAATCTCAGCTATAAAATAACGAGAAATAATAACACCTAGAAGATTGCTTAAACACTTCACCAAAAAAAGAGGTACCAAACAATACTCACAGCGTTGATCGCTTCGCATTGTACACCCATCCACTTCGAATCAGACGTGAATGGAATCTCTTTGATTCGCCTATAGGCTATACGTCTATCATCGAGTTGTGCCTTTAAAAAACAAACAATCATCTGCACAAAGAACCAAATATCTCATATAGTACTGCCTCATGCGCTACAACGATTTAGAAAGCTCCTAAATGACCGCAAGTAAAGAAATACAAATCAATGCCAAGCCCAAGCAATAATTGCACAGGGTTGATGGATCTTTTATGGGAACTGTCAAGAAAATTCAAAACTGAATCAGCGTTTTGCGAATGTTTTGCTCGATAAGATGGAAGTAACCCTGCTGTTTTGTATCAAATCGGTGCCATACGGAAATGGGAGTGCGAACATCAGTTTTATAAAACCTTAGAGGGGTGATGGAGGAATTGAGGAGAGGAGAGGAGGAGGAGAGTGACGAATGAAAATGCCGTTTTTACTATCAACTTTGTCGACATACGGTAACAAGAAGTGAAAGAAAATATTTTTTCCCGTCTAATCCCCTCTCTCCAATATGCCAACTCTGACTGAAGTCAACGTTTTCGAAAAAAATGAAAAAAAAATAAGAAATAAAAAAACGACCACACTAAACAGTAAGATTTAATTGGATCAAAACCTGTTGCTTTCTTTCTTACATATCTAACCACACCTTAGTCCACATCAGTGTCTGAATGAGACAACGACGGCTCTTTCTGGGAGACCAAGCAGGTAACTAAACGAAGCTCAAATAAATCTATGCTGCCAAACAAAACCACAATATCATCGATATTTCAGATAGAATCTATCAGCATACAACATAAAAAACATTATTTTCAGGATACCTTCATCGCCAGGACTAGAAGAGCACCTTCCGTTGGTTGACCGATGACGATACCTTCGCTAAGCGCTGCATTATTGCATACACATCCGATCTCGATAACTCGAGCTACCGAAGGATGAGAATTACCAACAACTCGCTCACCGCCTACACTACATAGACCACCCTCCAAAGAGTAGCCAATACCCGACACCTGAAACAACATCACAGAATTTCATGACGATATTCCAAGTGCAGAAAGAAGTTTCTACACCTCTAATAGCCACTTCTATAATAAAGGTTGTGCTGAAATATAGATGCCATTTAGAATGGCCAATAAAAACCTAATTGCTATGCCCATCTACTATTGATAAGATCACTCGTCTCTTAAATTCAAACAGAAAGGAGCAATTGAGATGAATAAGCCTACGATCTCAAATAAATGACAATGCTATTTTTGCTTCATTGCTGCAGACTGAGAGTAATTACAGAGAGGAAAAACGCTCAGCAATCAAAAAAATTATTAATTATAGAAAGAAAAAATAACAACAACTAGTAATAGTCATATAAATATTAAGTACTAAATTTTTAGCCTTTCAAAAGATGCATAACACTATCTACAAAAGTGGAGGATGCTAGTGGAAAAAAGACAGTTGCTTCGATTGCAGAATGTAATTAGTCAACAAAAAATCCACTAAAGTAGGAATGCTTTCAGTTCATCGTTATGGGCATCGACCAGCAATACCATTGTGCCAAAAGGTATTGCATTTTCTGCAGTGTGCCAAGTACGACGTAATATTGTACCGAATTAAAATTCGGAAGTGCCGTGTAAGTATAGTACTAGCTCATTTTCGGACGGCGCTAAAAGAATAGAATTGTACCGATTTTTCTTGGGGGGGGGGGGGGGGGGGGGGGGGGGGGGGGGGAAGAAGATCCTGGATTGCGTGGGCATCGATCAGCCGTCCACATAAGTGTCAACTAACTCAGGCACAAACGTTGTGTGCACTTTTGAAAGAGTATGAAGTACTAAATGCTGAAACAGGAAATGTAGGTTATAAACAGGTAACAGGTAACTGTCATACACAGCTCAGGTGTCGAAGATGATGGTGAATCTTCCCTCTTTGACAACGACATGTTGAACGAGGTAACAAATGAAGCTGAGGATTTTCAAAGAAACGTGGAAAAGTTTCGCTCAGCTGGTTGCTAGCAGGTTTTTTAAAGGCAGCCGGCTGTCATACAATGCTGATATTGTACTTTCGAGGACAAAATACCAAATTCGCAACCGTCGGTACATTACATGTTCAGTGTACTAGGTATTTGCAAAGGTAGTATAGAAGTACAGAATTATACCATTTTTCGGTAGAAATATAAATACAGCGCTATATCAAAAATTCCGATTTAATGGCATCTTTAGCATCGATGTAATTAAATAGCTATCAAACTAAAATCCACACACTCGAATTATATCAAGCACTCACATCTGCCGCAGTTCCATCAGCTGCTACAACAGTGACGGCTGTCATTTCATTTTTGGTGAGTGTACCAGTTTTATCGGAACAAATCACCGTCACACATCCCAATGTCTCCACGGCTGGTAGCTTCTTCACAACGGCATGTCGTGACGCCATTCGTATTACACCGATCGCAAGTGTTACTGCCACTACTATGGGAAGTCCCTCTGGTATAGCTGCCACCGCCAAACTGCAATATTCTCCACATTAACTAAAAACAAAAATATTTGGAAATAGCGCCAGCAATTTCGATCATTCGTAATTTAACAACGAAAGTAACAACTGAAGCAGTTCATCTGAATAGTTTTTCCCCTCCTCAATCACAAAACTACTGCTTGTTCGTAAGTATCGCACCAAGGGAATTTCATTGCGTTGGTGCTGATCCTATAAGCTTCACCTCCCCCCTCCCCCCAAATAGAACTAAGAAATCGAAAAAAAGACGCGAAAATTTGCTTATTAAAACGCCTCCTATAGAATAAAAACAAAGCCAACGCTGAGAGGAAGTTGAAACGACAATTACAGCATTTCGGCAATTGTATCAAACAAGATCAATCGAAAACCTTCAAAATTTTGCACCCAAAAAGAGATGTGAAAAAAGTTAGTGGATGATGTATCACATACCTCACACCAATGGTGAACATATCTAGAATGTCTCGTCCTTGAATCAATCCAATAAGAAAAATAATCGCTATAACCGCAAACGAATAGAACGATAGTTGAGTTCCCAAATGGTCCATACTGTTTTGCAAAGGTGTCTTTGGTGACTGAAACGAATCGTCGGTTATCTCTGCTTTCTACTTCATACATAACAAGTCAGAAAATTTGTCAAGACGGGTAGAGTTCCATCATTACGAAGACAGAACGATTCTCCGTTGAATTTTGCACATTGTTTCTCTTTGCTTAGCTGCATACCCCCCCCCCCCCCCCACCCCCCGACTCGAGTGTGACAATTGCGCCTCTCATTTCCCATGATCTTTTTAAAATGCAATAATAAAAACTCCATATCACGGCATAGAGCTCAAGTGCTTCCTCAGAGTCACTCGTATGCAACCACTAAAAAGCTCACCGCCTTAATACTACTGCATGCGCTCAAAAGTTGCAGGGGATCACCCAATTGCTATCACCCCAACTGCATGGAAAACCTATTGATCACTAATCCCTCCTTGCTACCTGCCTTCAAAATTGTCGCAAATTTTGCAACACGAAAGAAATATCCAAGCAAGATATTGAAACACTGAAAGCAGCCTTCATCATGACGCATTTCACTGCAGATTTGCCACTTTCAACATTTTTTTTTTACTTAATAACAGAATAGCCGCTATTCTGAACAAATCCAACTTTGCATTCAATTCCTATACGAATTTCAGTTCAAATTTCTTTCCGATAATTTCTTTCAAGCTGCTCAATGCATGACGAAAAAAAACCTCAATAAATGGGAATGAAAAATGTGGCGAAACATACCTCTTCTGCTTGCATCATTTTGAATACTTCACCGAAGCGTGTGTTCGAACCCGTTCCAATAACAACACCCTGAAACGAGAAAGCACTTGCAAGCGGCCTTCTTTAGATAACAAATCAACAGGAAATAAATCTGCTTAACTAGCTTATGCATTCACATCCTAAGAATTATATAACAGTAACACACCACGACGCTCCCTCTCACATCCTCTCCTTCTCCCCAACCGCCTCCCCCTCCAATTACAGGTCATGTACAAATGCTGAGGTTCTAAAAACGATTGGAATTTCTATACAAAGCATGGAACGACAGCAGAATACCTGTGATTCCAAAGAAATTCAGACATTGGAAAAAAATGACAAAAAAGCTACCTAGTAATCTTTTTTCTAGTGAGCAAATATGATGGATGACTGAATTCATCTATTTGTTTTTTGATGACCAATTAAAATGCTTGCTAGCGGAGCGGGATGAACCTGTGACCTCTCGCTTGCCAGGCGATTGCTCTACCAATGAGGTAGTGCTGACGTTTTCACTAGTACAGCAATCGCCCTGTAAGCAAGAGGTCGCGGGTTCATTCCCATCTGCGGACAACGTTTTCAATACTCATCAAAAAGCAAAAACATAAAAACATCTCAGCCGCAGCCGGACTTGTAAGGCTTGAACATGTCTATAATGGGATGGTTGCCTGAATTTGTTGACTGACAAATCCTCCCTTCTAAACAAAAATTGATCTCAGCTTCTAGCAGCCACAAAGTTTTGATTTCATTAATGAAGTTTGCTGAAAATCACATCGCGAATTTGTAGAAAAGAATATTTGCACGATTCATGACTTTAGACAGTTTATGGCTGCTAAAATCTTAAAGTTTTTAGAACTATCTCTGAAGATGAATTAATAATGTGCTACTCTTTTATCAGCGAACTGAAGTCATATTTACTCATTACAATGCTAGATAATTTTCATGTTTTGTCAAAATAAGGGGAAATTCGAAAGAAGTTCCCTAAGTCGGATTATTTAGATAACTAAAACCTCGTCCCGAAATCCAGAAAAACCAGGACTAGAAATGGGTCATAACAAAATCTTTGACTTAGCTAAGCATGTACACTCAATATAAGCTTTGCACGCGACATAAAAACTACTTTTTTTTTTGTTTTACTAGAAACATTAATGCGATTGCCAAATTCGCAACATACTTCAGCTTGTTTTGCCATATCCCCTGCCCTCTTGCCTCATCTCCNCCCCCCCCCCCCCCCCCACCCAAATCAAGAAGAGAGGGAGATAGGAGGCGCATTTCACGATTGATGGACGTGCATTCATTTCGGCTGTACTGTTAAGAATTGTGGAATTATTTAGCATTTGTTATTTCTGATGTTTGGCAAAAAATTTGTGAACAGCACGAAGGTGAGATTGCGATGCCACCTTATACTTTAGACCATATAAACCCTTGAGCCCGTCTACGATTACCTTACAAAGTTGCTTTATCGATATCTACATATTTCTCACATATCAGCCCTCTAGAATTGTTATCGCTTACAAACCCAACGACGCTAGAAAAATTATGCACTCGAAGAACCTCGAAAAAGAATCGAAAAAAGGAAAAAAATTCGAAAAAAGAAAAAAAAATTCGGAAAAAGGAAAAAATTTCGCAAAAAAAAAAACAATTTGGAAAAAAGCAAATCACATAGTAAGCGAATAAGCCAAAAATGTCGCTTACCTTAGCGTGACCGCTACGAACCAATGTACCCATATATGCAACATTATCGATGCGATCAACGTTCACTGGTCCACTCAGCGGTTTAACATGTTTATGTCTTGGTTCCATTTCGCCCGTAAATGAAGATTCATCGACTTGCAGATCAACAGCCTAGAAATCATAATAATCCCTTGTAATAACATGTATTCCCCCCCCCCCCCTCCCAAATTAACACCGGTACAAACAGCACAAGGAGAAGGAAAAGTGCTCTCATAAATTCTCCTTACTGCTGACTAAGAGCTTTATTTATCTTTACTTTAATTACCTTAATTTAATTGAGAAAGTATTCAAAAATGAGGGCTCAGACTTGTCTCCTGCCCATCAAAAGAAAGCACACTGCTGACATTCATGAATATAAATGATTATAAATGGATAAATGGAAATAGAATGCGGCTTGAATATCAACAAAAAAGTATGAAGGATGCGAAAGAGAATCCGAAGAACGAAGCAAACGAATAAAAAGGAATAGAAAAATGTGCAAATAGACAAAATTATGACTTAAAAAAAGTACAACGAACGGGAGAGATATCATTCATATCATCAACTATAACTATTTAGTTCGAGGCATCACTCCCAAAACTTATTACTATCAACATCTATAAACCATCATAAGAATCCCACCTTTCAACTCACTCTTTTACGGAAATCTTTACTTCAAGAAGACAACCTTTTGCTTTCAGCGGATGAGAAAAATGAATATTCGAATCGATGTGACACCCATCTTCATTGAGATGCAATTTCACATCCTGGCTCTATCACTAATGACAGAAGCTAAGGAAAGAAATACAGTGAAAATAATCCAAATGCAGCTAGCTAGTATGTCAACAATAAAAGAAACCTTATAATGATGTCAAAGTTTTACAAAAGCCAAGAACTTGCTTACATCTGATAAGCGGAGATCAGCAGGAACCCGATCGCCCACACTAAGCATCACAATATCACCAGGGACTAACTCTCGAGCTAGAAACTGTACTTCTCTGCCATCGCGCAATCTAAAAAACATTAAAAATTCACTCATTTATTACTCAGCACCTTCAATCCAGTTCCATCAAACACAGCAAGAATAAAAAAAGGAAGTAAAAAAATACGTACGCTATGTAGCTGCATTTGTCATCTTCGACTCGTGCTCGTATAATTCAGCAACATTTACATTTCTGGCCCTTCTATCCTTCTGAGTTGGCAAAGAATTTTACATATTTATGCAAAATAGGCGCTACCAATAAGCGCTCCGAGTGGAACACACAACTCTCCTCACCTAACTAAACGAATAAAACAATGCTTTTTTTTCGAAAGAATAGTCTTAAATTGTTGAGTAATCTTACTATCTTTGCGGCATATAATAGCTCCATCATATTCTCCTCCCTCCAAGTTTGCAGGAAGTGCTAACTGTAAGTCTCAGAATCCTCATAAAGTGAGAAGTACTAGGAAGCTAGGAAGAGCTAAACGTCAATAAATTCAAGGAAAAGATATCAGAAAACACCGAATCTGCTCAGGAATGTTCCACATCTTGTGATAAAAGTAGTGCATTATCACAACAAAATGAAACCCGTTGAAGCTTCCAAAGGCTCACTCGAATTGATTTCGTTGCTAAATTTCCGACTGCACTATGTAAAACATAATCTCTAGCAATATGCCGATTAGCCAATCCCCTATTTCAGTGAAAAAACTTTCCCCCACACATTAAGAATGATAGGCCGAAATACTTCAAAAAGGTGCGTTTATTATGCTCATTACATCAACTTACCTGCAAGATGCACTCAGTAAATTATACATGGGTGTAGCCCAGTGCGTAAAATATATAGAAAAATTTCTTTAAAAAGTGACAAACGGACAAAACTCTACGGATTCAGAGAAGGCTTTCTGAATGGGCGATGTTCCGTATAAGGAAATATCCGATTTGAAGCAGATGATACAACCCCCCCCCCCCCACCCACAAAAAGGTTTTGAGTGTTTTCCTTATGAGCCAAACTAGGCATACCACTATATCTGATGCAACTATGCCTTTTCGATATCAGGCGCAATTATTATATCAAATCATTTTCATTCAAATGCAATCCAAAAATTGCTAATCCATTGCAGTTCTATAGCGCCTGAACATGATACAGCGCATTAGCATAAATAACATGAAGGCACTCTGCTAAAACATGCGTTTTCTAATCCTCTATACCCTGCTGGAGGCTTTTTT
>JAARMF010002474.1:0-15642 GCA_022844705.1 Toxascaris leonina
CTGTTCAATGTGATCAATGTGTGAGATTTGGCTTGGTTGACACTTTGCAACGAAACGACTTCTTCTGTACTCCTACTGATCTGATAGACAGCTGACGCTTAGATAGCTCAGGGGCGCGGATGAGAAGACGACATCAAGGAGAGAAATTTCCAGATCCATCAAACCGGGGAGGACCATCTTATGGTGTGGGTGGCACTCGTCTGAAGCAAGAGGCCAGTCTGTTTCAACGACGGATGACGACGACTCCCCAGTGGTACAGATAAAGACCGCTCCCACTTTTCTGACNTCAGATCACCCGGATGCTGTCCGTAACATGCGGCACAGTCGATGAATTGCAGCAGCTAAAGAGACAAAGGTGTGGTCAACCACTGATATGAGCCGCGGAGTTGAATTCCTATATTTCTTTCAATTTCAATTTCCTAGATGCGGCACTTTCAAAAAGCTTCAATAGTCCAGTAGACGGAAGTGCATCCAACCTTTCATTTGAGGGCGACGAAGTCATATCCCCAAATTTTTTCAGGAAACAGCAGAGAATTACAGATGACTAAGCCGATTGTTATATTTGATGTTTCACACTGCCCAAAGTGGCCAGATTTCACTCCCTCAATGAAAATAGTCCAAACTTGGCAAGTTTAAGAGAACAATTTAAAGTGACAACAATTGACGGAGTAATGATGGTTGAAGTTATGAAAATATGTGAACGGTTTCACAGTGACGCCATGTTACCACAATTCAGATGGCACATGTTTGTTGTGAGATGCAACATTCCTCGCTGAACAATCAGCGGTCATCGATGGCCCGCGGATCGAAACTTCGACCTGCCAAAGCCAGCTGTTCACTTCCACTTTGGCCAGCATAACAACCCAGAAATATTGTGTTTGAACGCTACCAGGATGAGTGGGGAAATAAACCCTCAATGCTTCTTATACAGCAACAATACCACATGTGCACCAACATGCTCGTCTATGAAATAAAGTTCAGAAAGTGCGGTTCAATGTCACGATGCAATATTCTCAGGGACACAACGAAGGCGAAAGTGGAAAACTAAAGGAATTTTGAATGATCCTAATTTAACTCGAAGGGAGGGGCTCGCAAATAATTCCCTGTAGACGACGTTCCTATAGAGATTCACCCGATGGGAGCATATTGTGGACGTCAACGACCGATACAAGTAACCTTTGGTAATTCCCATGACCCCACCAAAGTTCTTCGAAATTCGCACCAATAGAAAACCGGAGACAATTTCAAATCTATTTATGCGCGTCAATTCTAATGCTCTGAGTTGCGCGAGGCCTGCAAACTTGATCCTCCTGCAGTCACCGTGGGAGGGTGATGAGTAGAAGTGAGATGCCTGAAAATAGAGGAATGGCTCGACGGGGAAAGAAAAGGTCCGGACGAGTTAAAGTCCAAATTTTCGACAACAGCGCTCGGCTCCTCACCTGTCTCGCCCTCTCTCTCACCCTTCTCCATCACCACCCAATTAAGTGAATTCCGCTCAGAGTCGTCTTCATCAACAAACATGCATGTACTTTAATGCGCGCTCTACAAAAAGTAAATTGAGCTCTCTCAATGCTCTGCTTGAATTCGAGGCTCTGGATATTGTCATCTTAAGCGAAACGTGGCTAAATGAAGATGACTCTGACTCCTTGCTAAGTCTCAATTCCTTGCACAGTGTACACAGATGTGACCGAATCAATGGAACTAGGGGTGGTGGTGTGGCCATTTTGGCAAAGAAGGAAATTTCTTATGCCAGCGTAGTATCAAAAGCGTTTGAATCTTTTTGCGAGGCTTTGTACGTAGACTACACTCCCAGGAACGGTTTCTGCTTTCGCTTAATTGCAGTTCATCGATGGCTTGGGGTGAGCACTGAGGAATCTGCTGAATTACTCCAGAAAATTTCTGAGTGGTGCGCAGTGGAATATCCTTCGGTTGTTACTGGAGATTTCAATTATCCGGTGACTCCTAAGAAGCCTGACGTTCACTCGACGACGGGGTTTGATCGTTTTCTTATGAACTCCGGCCTTCTGAATCTAATCCCCGACCCTATCCATGGCACGTACAAGCTGGATCTTGTTTTATGCAACAACCGCACTTTGGTTTCGGAATGGGAAGTCCTTCCAAACTTTTCTACTAGCGATCATTGTAGTATCTACTTCGAATTTATCGGCGAAAGAAGCATTCCTCCGACCTATCCTTCTTTTGACTTTCGTAGAACAGACTGGGAGAAGGTCAATTCAATGTTTTTAAATCTTGATTGGGATAGCTATTTCCACAACTGCTAAAATATTGATGAAGTCTATGAGAGTTTTCTATAATTTCTATATCATGTGATTGAAAGCTGCAGACCTCTGCGAAGGAAGCGGGTGAAAGCCAAAAGATATCCTCCCCACTTGCAGCGCTTGGCTGCCAAAAAACATTTTCTTTGGCGCGACCGCTTCCTTCCTAGAGGACTGGCAGCTTTTGACAAGTGTGCAAAGGACTTTGAGAAAGAGTGCTCAAAGTTTGCAAAAAAACGAGAAAAGTGCCTCATATGCTCTGGCAACAAAAAATCATTCTTTCCTCTCATATGCTCTGGCAACAAAAAATCATTCTTTAAGTATATGAATGGGGAACTCAGCACTCGAACAGATATTTGTGCTTTAAAAACTAAAAATAACTTGATCATCACCACTGACCAGGAAAAATGTGAAATGTTTGCAAATTACTTTACTGAAGTATTCATCACTGATGATAACGAGGCACCTATCTTTCCTGTAAGATGCGTTAAAAAATTATATTGGGTTTCTCTTGGCTATGATGTAGTCAACGCAGATATTAGGAAGCTTAGCGATAAGATCTTGACCCCAGACTTGGTTGCTTCGTACTTTATAAAGCGAGCCTCTGGAGGTTTATGCCACCCACTTTCTTATATTTTCAAACCCAGTTTGGTCAGTGGTTCCCTACCATCAAAATGGAAGACGGCTATTGTGACATCTATATTAAAAAAGGCTCCAGCGAACAGGGTGCAAAATTATCGCCCCATCAGCCCTAACTTCATCAATATGTAAAGTCTTGGAAATTATCGTTAAAGAGAATGTTTTGTCCCATTTCGATTCAAACGCATTGATTAGTCATGCTCAGTATGGATTTCTGCCTAGAAAGTCTAAGCTGTCGCAGCTGATATCTTGCTTTCATGACTGGTACTCCGCGGTAAATAAAAACCAGAAAGTTGAGGTGGTTTACATTGGTTCTGCTAAAGCCTTTGATACAGTCTGCCACCAGAAATTATTGATTAATCTTAAAATTTATGGGATATGTGGGGAACTTCTGGATCTTTTTTATCACAGCGAAAGTTTGTGGTGAAAATTGGTAGATGCTATTCACAGCCTCACATTATTACCAGCGGAGTTCCACAAGGGAGCATACTTGGCCCTTTCTTATTTATGTAAATGATTTATCTGATGGCTTGTCGAGTGCATGTAGGCTGTTTGCGGACGATCACTTAGCAACCCTGCTGCGGACTATCACGAGCTTCAGAAAGATCTTATATATCCGAAAGATTGGTCGAAAACTTTGCGATTGCGCATATCGGAAGAAAAAAGTAGTCTTTCATATGAACTTCCAACATGACTGCCCTTCCTCTACGTCTAAATGGGAGTGAGCTTTGCGCGCAAGAAGTTATCAGGGACTTAGGTCTGCATGTCACTTCAAACTTCAAATGGACTTTTCACTGTAGAGAAGTAGCAAGAAAAGCATCACGAGTGCCTAATTGTATATTCCGTTCGCTAGAACACCGTCCATTGAACACTGCAGACTTGCTTTCATTGTCTGTTGCCGCCCTCTTCTCGAATACTGCACTCAGATATGGTCACGCACTGATAAAGACGCTGAAATGATTGAAAGCGTGTAGAGGCGATACACAAGATCTGCTTTTCGCAAGGCCTTTCCTGATTCAGTTATTCCTTCCTATCCCGAAAGATTACAGATTCTCAGCCTGAAAAGTCTAAAGTACCGACGACTTGAATTTGATCTCCACTTGTGCTATAAGATAGTGAATGGCTGCTGCGATATCCCATTCTATAGCATATTTCCATATACCCCCTTCAACACACGCTCCCGATTTCATCGTTTTCAGCTACAACGTAGATTTTCGACCAAAACGGGCATATTAAGCTCGTCGTCCTAACTACCAGCTGACATTGTGGAAGCTAGTAATCTCACTGCATTTAAAGCGAAATTAGCTCAGTTTGACTTGTCGTCCCTGAGGGGAGTTGACGGCCGGCCAGTATGCTGTTAACATGTGTATCATCTCGGTTCAGCTTTTTGTCAGCACTACCACATTCGCGATACTTTAATGCTTTCATTCTGAATATCGTCAGTTTCTCCACATACCATTGCATGTTTCTTTATGCTTAAATAAAGCAATTTGAACAAATGAATGAATGAATTTGTAGCGATAGTTATAGTTTGATGGACTTAACTTGAACCTAAAATTTCAGTTATGTGATGAGTTGGGAAGGTGCTAATATTTGCAGTCAAGAGTGCCTGAGCTATTTCTTTCCTATTCACGATCTAGGATAGGCCTGCTTAGCGATCTTTCAAAGGGCGTTCGAATAGGCGTAAATTTTAAGAGGTTGATCAAACGGATGCATATTTCACTAAATCGAAAATGTTGACATGCGCATGTCGCGGAATTGTCTTGAATGGTGGAAGATACGCAGGCACGCTCATTACCTTGTCTCTTTGTGCAAGATGGAAGCATTCTTCAAGAAGGGGGCAATTCTTTATTCATCTGTTTGTTTGAATGATCGGTGTCCATATGGGTGAAGAAAGCTGAGCTGAATCTGTTCGCTGTTGCGACCTTGGCTGATCAGTTTGGAACGGGAACTCAGTGGACGNATGGACGCACATCCTTCGCACTTCCTTTCCCTCTTTCTTCCTCCTTTCCAACGCCCCTCCTTCCTTCTCTTCGCACACACTTGTATGTAATTGCAGCATCGGTCGGGAACGAGCTGTAGCTTGTAGTCTCTCCCATCTCACCTGAGTTAGCAGGTGGGGTCGCGTAATTTGTGATATGAATTCGGCTGAACGTGTAGCTTCGTGTTTGCTGTCCTGCGCTGCTAAAACGTTTTTTTTTTTACTTTTAGAAAGATGGCTCGTACTAAACAGACAGCAAAAAAATCGACACCGGCGCCGTCGAAACTCAAGAAGCTTGAGGCAAAGCGGCTCTCACATTCGAAGGTCACAGCGAGCAGAGACGAGACGATCAAAAAGCGCCGGTACAGGCCTGGTTCGTTTTTCCCAATTTCAGCTTCTTTCTCGTTAATTCCATTTCCGCGTGCATCTTTTTAGGAACGCTTTCTAGGGTATAGTCTTCCTGGTATAGTTGCAAAAGGTGCACATGGACAGTGCATCTTTCGAATGTGCAGGCATAGGATAGGAGCAGTGACTTCCCACAATATAGGTCGCAGAAGAGTGATGCAGTCGCGATGTTCTGTAGGCATGTCTTTTTGCGGAATGCATGATTCCATGCGGAGTAAAGTAAGTGATCCATCGTTCCATTCATCGCGGCATTTTCTTCGGTGTCACAGCTTTGTTACTGCTGTTGAAAAGGTGTTGAAATTTGAGTTCGTCTAGAGCGGGACATGCTGCGGGTGTGCAATTAAGGATATTTGTTTTACGTCAGGTGTAGATGCCCCCAGTCATCCTTTATGAAAACCGTAATCCTTCTTTTGCTGAGAGCATTGGGTCTTGTCGATTGCTGTGGGGTAGGATGGTCATCCGAGTTCAATCTCGATGACGCAGCATTCCATAGAAAGTGATGGGCATGAGACTGCTCATTAGTTCATCAGCGCACTTGAATATCTTGAGACCGCCGTCATCATCAATTTGCACGATCTTGGAGTGATCTGAAAGCTTGGTCGATTGATATGCACTTTTTTGCACACGGGAGGTGCAAAAAAGATATGTGTAATCCCCGACCAGACTTTTCTCTTCAGCCGAGTAGAAATCTACCAAAAAATTTCTCCGACGGCTGCCGCATCAGTTGGTAGGAAGATGTTGTTACCGAGAGATGAGAGGTGATGTGTGTGTTTAAATATTCCGGGAAATTTTGGTGGGTGGACGTCGTGGAAGAGCGACAATCGGGCTGAAAAAGGCCTGTGATCGAAAGAAGTGACGCTGCCTATTTGATTGTTTGTGCACAAAGTTCATCATGACACGATGTTTCCAAGCAGTAATGTGGAAGGCAATTTCTTACCAGCAGCTGTAGCTTGTCCAAGAACTCGCAGAGATACTACTCTAGCTGGAGAACGCTTTTGTTTTTTGCGACAGTGAGGGGCCATAGGCCATCAAAGAAGGCCGATTAGCGAAGCTGAATGTCGATTGAAATTTTTTTATCATATCTGCGATACAGGTTGCTTTTGGCTGTCCTAGCTGTCATCCTTTGTGATCTCCGAACAGTAAAAATCTCAAGTTCTGTCAGAACTTGAAGAAAATCTGAGCGCTGTCTTCCGCTGTCATCCATCGAATTCTGGAAACGAAGACCGACAACTTTCGGCAGCGTTGGCGTGAAGTAATTAACGACGACGGACTGTACGTTGTGGGCTGAAACTGCTTCGTTCCTACAGTGAATTTTCCGAAGTTTAGTTTTTGGGAACGCGGAACTCTTTCTTCGCAGCCAAAGTACGCGCGACTTAAAGATTTTCGAGAAAGAGCGGGAGGGTGATGGACAACCTTCAACGTCTGTGGATCGTGGCTCAGCTTCTTCGGTTAAGGCGCTTTAAAATATCCCTGCGTGCAGCCGAATTTTAATCTTATATCGACTCAGCGGTTGAAGCATTCGGTTTCCACTTTCAGGCCAAAGAGCTCTGCAGCAAATAAGAAAACTGCAGAGAACAACACAGCTAGTCATGCCGCGAGCGCCTTTTATGCGTTTGGTGCGTGAGATCGCTCGACAGGTGGCGCCAAACCAGGTCGACCTGCGCTTCCAAGCAAGTGCGATCTCGGCTCTTCAGGTTTGCACAGCATCGGGTTGTTTAGCGTTCAGTCAACTTGAGGCAAATTGCAAATTTGTGCTTTGCGTAAAGGCTTGCTTTATAGTGAGTCTGTTGAGTGCACATGCATTTGGATGCTTACTTGTTTTTTGGTGGATCCCTTCATTTGCTGGATGAGGCAGTGCCATATTATATTGGAGTGGTCATGAGAAAGGGACTGGTCGCTTCACTGTACAAAAAATGGTTGGCATGGCAAAGCTTTCACATTTCTCACGCACACAGTTTTTCATCCACTATGGTCATTTAAATAAATATTTGTTTTGCTTAAGGAAGCTGCGGAGGCCTNACTCACATTTTTCGTGCGTATAGTTTTTCATTCGGCATGGTCATTTAACTAAATATTGCTTTGCTTAAGGAAGCTGCGGAGGCCTACATGACGTTGCTATTCGAGGATACAAATTTGGCGGCGATCCATGCAAAACGTGTGACGATCTTTCCGAAGGATATGCAGATCGTGAGAAGAATAAGAGGGGAGATCGTCAAATACGGGCGTTAAGCGAGCCATTGTTGAACTGAAGCATGTCTGTACGAGAAGAGAGGTTTTCATGTGTGTTGTATATTAACTGTTGTACCTCATCGCCTATTTGGTATTTTTGAATCTTCGTTGGTTCCATTTCCTCTTTATTGTTCCGTCTTTTCCACTTTTCCCTTTGCGGACTGTGAATCTTAGCTGCTTTAAAATAATCATTTTGATTTCCATACATAACCATCATATGACTTCATTGTGTCATCATTGGTCGACTGTATTAGTGGAAGAACCTTTTAAAAACGTATTTTGGTTCGCGTCGATCAGCCGCACTCGTGAAGCAATTCCTTTGATGATATTCCTGTTGCGGTATTTTCTCTTCGATTTAAAGATATTATTGGGCGTTCATCTCTATAATTCATTCGTGTGCATGCAATGAGAAAAGACTAAGAACATATGTCTTTTTGGCGAAGTTAAATTCGGTTGAATTTCCTTCCTCACGTTCTTCTTTATTTTCTTTCTAACTGAATATCTCCTTTTTTCTTTAATTTCTCAACTTTTATACGATATGTACATAATATTGTTGTTTTTAAAAAAGACTTCTGGGATGTGAGTTGTATTAATGTGCAACCTCGAATGATCTTTGCTTTATTTATGGGGGAGAGGGGCTATTCAACAAATTTGGAGGGGAACTAAATAGGAGGAGGACTATTAGTAGGGGGAGAGTAGTCGAGGAATTAGGAGTAAGAATTCTCGAAGAAAAGACACAGGAATTAGTCTTGTTCAAAGTGGTGGTCGGATTCTGTACGAGCTAAAGTGTGGATAGAGGTGAGGTACGCTTATTCGGCAATCACAAGCTTCTCTCCCCCACGAATATGCAATTGACACTTCTTGTGACTGAGAAGACAGTCTTCATTTATGTGTTGATTTTAAAGACGCACTGTTTTTATTTGATGTACATCGCCTAATAAATCATTGAACGTAGAATTTATTGAACAACTTATAATGGCTTACGATATAGTGCATTCGTACAGATTCTGTGGTCATAGTGGTTCGCAACACCCTACGAGGCATATAAAATTCCGTGGATGCTTGTACTTGCCTATCTCCGTTCACTTGGAATAGGTGTAGTCGTATTCAGTTTCCGGCGTATTGTTGGGAAACTTTGCGNCCTTTTGCATCGTTGCAAATTCCAGAGAGGTGGGGAGACGCACTTTCAATTTGTGCTGTCGTCAGCAGAACACTGAAGTTTTTGGGAGCCAGATCGAGGTGTTGTTCAGGGGTCAATCAATTCCAGTACAGTAGTCAGTTTCGATGGTGCACGAGGTGAATTAATGATTGGAGGGGATATGCGCGTATGGCACAAGAGAATGACATTGCTTTGTTAATAAAGATTTGCAAAGCGCACAAGGAGGGTTGGTGTTTATTCGAGTGCTGAGGTTATATCTATAAATGCGTCGAAGATTGAGAAGTGTTGATGGTCGATGTAGCAAAAGATCTCTGTTTGTTTTCACTACTCAGTTTGGTGATGTCTTGCCGTGTTGGTATGTGCGCGAGAAGCACAGCCTCAACATCGGTGTATTGCACTCATTGGGTGCACATGTAAGTGCACAACGGCAAGTTTGTTAGCTATGCGTGGAGAACAAGTGGGGATTTACAGAGGTAAGTAATGTGATGTGTGTGTGTGGAGTGCATCGCTTGAAGAGTTCCGCTAAATTCAACGTGTTAAGCTGCTTATCCGAATTACGACAAGTAAGTGGATCCGATTTGCCCTCGATTGGCGACTGCTGATTTCTTTTGTAGTGAAATTTGCGCCCATATTCGTTCAANTCCGACTGCTGATTTCTTTTGTAATGAAATTTGCGCCCATATTCGTTCAACCTGAACAAGAAAAGATATTCACTTATATATCTGAAATAATCTCAATGGAAAAATAGAAATTGGATTCGGCAAAATGATGGCTAATTGTTTATGCGCGATCTGCCGACTGCTTATAGATCTAACGTTTTTTATCGGAGAGATGTTTTCTGACGTAAGCAGTATGATAGCACTGTGTGTGTATCCGTAAGCAATGGTGCATAAGCCAGGTATTTACTGAGGTGGTCACCGCAATTCACCGTAGTTCCTAACCGTGATTGAAGTGCCTTAGTTTGTTTATGGAAGCGGTAGGCAATCTATGCTAAACTATTGTGGATTTAGATGTGGATATCAACGTATGACTTCAGTGATGTTTAGAGTGCTATCTTCTTTATGGCTGTTTTTGTCCGGAGATATTTTACTCGCATAGTTTCTTTTTTGTCAGTTGTCTTGTTTTTTTTTTTTTTGTATTGTTGAAGTTTTCTCAATTTGGCCTACGACGTCATCGAGCCTTTACTCATTGTTTCAATTGCTTTTTTAAAAAACGGCTTGGAAATAAACAAGGTTATTTATTACTGATAAAGTCAGTATTTGAAGTTTTACGTTGGATTAAAAGATCCGTGTTAATAAAACAACTATGACTGCTTGCTAGCGAGGTGAGGATGCAGAATATGCGCTGCACTTGCGCACGATGTCTCATATCGATTTACGCCTCCTCTTTCGCACTCGAATGCTTTTTCCTACAATTGTCACAAGCACGCTTTCATTCCACAATACTACAGTTCGCCTAGGATTTTCCTTTCGTCGAGTTTTTAGGTCGATTATGATTAATTCATATTACATCGGTAAATTTTTAGTATCAATTCGTGTAAAGAATATACTAGATTTCCCTCACCAGCGGTGATATTATGCACAGACGGATGCGAGCTTGCCGATCTTCCTTGTCCGGTCAACATTTGAGTCTATGTCAGGACAAAAAACTAACTAGAACCTAAGATGCTAGCTTGCCTATGTTTCCTGCAAATCGACTAAAACTTTTAGGCAATGATGATTGTATTTCCAATTGGAAAATGTGAAATTGAAATCAGCGCTTTTCAGGCACGCCAATTCTTAGGTGAAGTATCGAGCAGTTTGATGATGCTAGCATGGATTTATCGTCGCATTTTATGGAATCGAAATATGGAAAGACAAAAGCCGAAAAGTTGTGCCTATTTCACTTATAGCATCTTTGTTTTTTTTTCGTGAACATTTTGCCGGAGTTCACTGGAGTCTTACTGGAGCCAGTTTCTAGAGAAAACAGGATTCCACATCCAAGAACATAGTCCGACATAATTGATACGAAATGATATTTGATGAGGGACAACTTCCCAAAAGAATACGTCTGTCCATCCATATGCGGCTTGGATATGTCAACTAAAAGGAAAAAAATCCAACTCAGCATGATAGAAAAAGGTTAAAGCATGCAAGCATTTAGCAGCAGGTACGTCAAATATAAGCCTGCATATTTCTCGCTTGCTCAAAGAGAAAATCGCTTTCAGAAAGGCTTACCTTTTATTTGCGTATGAAAAATACAAAGATTCATTGTAATGTTGATTCATTTTGTTTGAAAACATTTATTGCGAAGACTTCAAAAATAATGGTGTACACGTTACATAGAAAAAGCAAACGAAACTTGAAGACAAAAAAAGAACATAAGAGCCAATAAAAAGCCAAACAAGAGCGGTCTATATCTAAAATACAATGAAAATAAGTCGAAATAAACGGCTTTCTCATAAACTTCAAAAAATCTCTATATTTTTTCTCACAGATGATCTCATTTGAAACCTTTGCCTAACGTTACTTTCAGCATTTATTTCTATCTTTTCACGTTGTGACATCCGACAAAAAGAGGGCAGGAGTTAAAGTATCCGAGCGGAGCAAAATTTTCGGAATCGAATGATTGAATCAGATTTCTCTTTAAAAAACCTCTTTTTCACCTTAGCGATTATCTGATACTGCATAACTAAAAATGCATAATTCGCTGCTTCCGTGCTTCGTTTTCATGTTCGTTTGTTTCGTAAGCATTTTATCGGCTTTTGGCATCTCTAAGGCTGTCTCTTTCATTTCTAATTTTATCGGCAATTTTGGCGCCGACGACAATATCTTTGATTAGTTAAAACAGCCATTTGTAGGTAAATTGAAGACTGGGCCTTAAACAATCTCTCTGAACATGAATAGAGGTGAACCGGAATTTCAGCACAAACAATTGGTTGAGTTAATTTTGTGACAGAGGTAAACCATCAAAATGATGAAACGCTTTAAGTGGAGACATTTGTGTTCATTGACTAACCACTTGAGCAAATCACCGCAAGATCTTTGACGCATAAAATGGCCGTAAACATTGATAAACTTTAATGCAATCAATGTGCAGCATTTGATGAAATCGATGGAACTCTATAAAGAAGGTAAATTCAATTTTTGAATATAGACCACCACGACCACAATTGCCGAATGGAGAAGAAATTATTGCTCCTATATGCTATTATTCTAAGAGTAGTTGGCCTAACGAATAGCGTGGATTCCGAATTATATCTTCGTTAGTAATCATGTAACTTTGTAGTTCTGGAGTGTCTTGAGTTGGATGTCTCAGACATCGATAATCAGCGTGCTGTCCCTACTTCAGTAGACAGCTTCGCGACCACATTTCGCACGACTCTTCACGCGATTTCAGCCTAAGGATGGCACGTATCTGTTGGTTAGGCGACAGTGATACCTATCGCCCGCTATCTGCATTGCCTAGCCCAAGGGATACAACGAATGGGCGCTTTTATGAGTCTTGGTCCCACTCTAAAATCTCTGACCATAGATGGGCAGCACACCTAGTTAGAATGCTGAAGTACCCACGCAACGACAAGGCTTTCAGATAGCGAGGGGAATTTTGGAATATTTGAGGCAAAACGAAAGGATGGATTCTACTGGAAAGCTGATTTTTTATTGATGAATATAAGTATTTGCCGCTTCGATAACCAAGACCCATTGAGCGTATTTTCTGTTTCTATCTATTTGCGCATATTTATTTATGCCGTTGCCATATGCCTGCTCGCCTGGCCAGCGGGGTGGCGTCACTTATTGGCTGCAACAATGCAAAACCACGGGTCTCAGTACCCTAATGGAAGCGCATTGTGACCGGCAGCGTCATCGACGTTCGATAGTCCGGTCAATCAAGTGATCAAGTGATAAGTATTTGCCAACGTTTTCCTGTTTTTTTTTTTTTGAAAAATTGTAAAATGCAAAGTGCTAGTTCAAATCTCACTAAAATAGTTTAAAAAATTCATTGGTCGTGTCGCTGCCTAAGGCGTAATGTTTGAGATGCTTCTCCGCTTCGATAACCAAGACGCATTGAGCGTATTTTCTGTTTCTATCTATTTGCGCATATTTATTTATGCCGTTGCCATATATTTGCATATTTCTGCGTATTTTTCTCTAGGCGCATATTCCTATCTATGTGCAATAATCCTAACCAATGGAACTACTAAGATTGGATGTATGAAATTAGCGGAATTTAATCAGAATGAAATTCAGCATGTTTTTTCAGATGTTAGGTAAGGCGTCAATAAAATTCCCGAGTCATTATGTTGCCGCCGAGCGCGGAAATGTCCAAAAACACAAGATAAGTCTTAAATTATCGGGAACATGTTTTATAATTTAAGAGAATTTTTGAACCATTTTGCATCATTCAAAGAGATTCCTAGAATCACTAGTTGAGTTAGTACAAGAACGAATTGCTGTTTATGTTCTGCTGGTCATTGATAATTTATGATACCGGATGATATGGCGAATGGCGAATGGAATTGCGGAAGCGTATATTGCATCGGCTCTATGGTGCGCTATTTTTTGCGTCATTTATTGATAACGGGAGTTATAGTGTAGCCCTATTGTTCCATACGGCGCTTAAGTTTTTCAGTCTGAAAGCGTAGCCGAGCTGCAATAATGGACGATACTCTTTTTGGGATTTTTCCTAGTCTCCTTGTGCTGGCACCAGTGTTTATCTGTGCGACATTCTTTCTAAGGTTTGTTTTAATTATACGGATTTCGTACCTCTCTTGGCTATGACCTTAGTATTTGCGTTATCGTTTAAACCAACATAGTTTATCATTTAATTTGCATTTTCTGAATTATGCCTCATCTTTTCTCATAAGGCATTTCAAAAGTTCCATTAACAAATACGTTGAAAACGATAAAATCGTTAAGTATTGCTTCTCATGACCGAGTGGAAAAAAGTTTACTTATATTCAAAAAAAAGAAGCGGTGAGTTCTGATCCTCTTTGGCCTACCCGAATGTTTCTATGAGTTCAGCCGATTGATGTCGTTATCGGCAGCCATTTTAACAGAAATGAACTGTTTGCTGATGGGAAACTTTCGATGGGAGCGAATCAATGATTCTGAGCCAGTTACATCCGCTCAAATACTACGAATCATTTGCCAATTCCCAAATGAGGTGATGCCTAAATTTCAATCGTAAAGGGCGGCTTCTGAGAGTTTGATAGTGCTTCATTGAAACCATTGTTTATTGATGGCCGCATAATGAGCGTCCGTTTCCGTTCTTCCTTTAGTGAATAATTTTGGCATCTTTTATTGGATCGTATACAATTTTAATGTCACTTCTTATTTTCGATGAATTTCTGCCGCTTAAATATGAAAGGAATATCGATGGTCAAGTTGATGAGTGCATCTACTACGGTGCTATAAAATATGTTATTTTACTTACAACCTAGCACCCATTCATGCAGAATATTTTATTCCATACGCGAAGTAACACATCACATAATAAGCCGTGGCTGAAGGGGAGGAGGTGGCATTCATCGCCTTCCGTGGGCAATGGGGACGGAGTGACATTCATCAAGTTTCATGGGCAAAGAGAAGTGAGCAAGTGAAATTGTAGTTGTTCTATTGTGAATTTGCATAGCTTACAAATGCGGTGGTTATATTTTATGATTTTAACTGTTATTGTATCAGATATTAAGCTAGGACATTTGCTTTACATATCCATCAGAAAGACGAATTTATGAAAGAAAAAATAAACAAGTGTTTCAAGTGTTATTTGACAATTGCCACTTCAAGAGATTTGCGGTTGGGCTTAAGCGGTCACTCAATCAAGAGATTAATTTGCATAAAGATTTTGAAAGGTTCAGCTCAGATGTGACCATTCATAGCTTCACATCCTTTAGGATGATATTGCCCACGATGATCTGTGATGTTTGCAAATGAAACATCTTGCAGGAAATATTTTAAAGGCCCGCGATTTGATGAGTCGGTTGATGCAAGTCAAAAGGTGGCCATCGTAACCGGTGCATCATCTGGTATTGGAAAGCAAGTGGCAAGAGAATTGAATTTACGTGGTGCAAAAGTTTATATGTTGTGTCGTAATCGCGAAAAAGCGCTTCGCACTATCGAAGAACTTGTAGAGGTTAGCAGTCGTTTATGCTGAATTTATGTTTCTTTTATTATTCAAACTTTTCTGGCTTGTAAAAAAACGCTTGAAAGGAGCTGCTGATGCATCACGTCGCTAGAGACGCTAATACAAGCATGGGATGGGGCATTGGAAAGCTTGGTGGCCAACAGCTAGATAAAGAAGCAGCAATAGCACACTACTCCCATACTCCCATTTGTAAGCTTCAAAATTCATGATACACCGGAGCTTGAAAAATCAATATATATTTTGAAAGCGTTCATAGCCAGGTGGAAAGGCAAGTTAAACTTGCACCAGGTTATGCTGACATAGGTAATATTCGCCTGAACAAAAACGCTCTTTTTCTATCGTATAGGATTCATGATCGGATCTTTGGCGATGGTTCTGCCTGTAATTTTGGTTGCTAAGAGTTTTTTTAATGATTTATAGAGCGGTTGTGATCGAACTCGATTGCTGCTTTTATGTGCCGATTTGGCGTCATTCGCGTCTATTCGTGCATTTGTGGATTCATTCATTAAAGGTTCACCTCTCGGATTTCTTTTATACACAAAAAATAAGAATTCGTTGCAGTGAATTAAATGAATTTTGAGTATACAATTTCTTTAATCATCTGCGGTCATATCTCGAAAAAGGTTAATGTTCTAGAATTCAAATGCTCTCATAGCTTCCAGAAAAGCTCTTATACCCTTTCAATTTTTCCAACGATGAGTCGTGAAATTCCTTTCCCTATATTGTGGGTGGCTGGGATTAAGCATATGTTGCAGAGGCCGCTGAAAAGAAGAAAAGTGCTTGCCTTCCTTCGTCCACTCCGAAAAGCGCAACGACCCCCCCCCCCC
>JAARMF010002475.1:0-18871 GCA_022844705.1 Toxascaris leonina
CCGCCAATGGACGAGGTAAGGACTGCTTTGTGAGAGGACATTAAATGCATGGCTATTATTTATCTGCCAGCTTGAAGATGATGTCGCACTACTGCGAGAGCATCTGACTGTGATTTTGATGATGGGTTCCTCATAGAGGAGCAGGTTTTAGTGGTTGAAAGAGCCGCAGTTCAAAAAATGCCTTTGATTTGGCCTGTCATGGTGTCAGTCGAAAGAGCATTGCGCTTATTTATCCGGTACCTCTGAGCATCTACACATTGCCTATTTTTTGAACACTCAAACAATATTCCTTTCTTGGCATGTTCATAACACAGCAAGTAAATGCGTATTGTTTTATGTCGAATACAAGTTGATCACGATCGTGTTCAATTCAATCCGCTTTATTGCCGAGCTCATGTGTTACGAACATCCGAATTTGTATATTCTCAAGAAAAAAGAAATTGTTGGTCAAAACAATTGCGATAAATTGATAGGAAATTCCAACAACAACACATCAGCATGAAGTTCAGAGTTTTTCTCTAGTGTTCCAAAAATTTACTAGCCGGAAGGCAACTGTTTATTCATTCATTCGTTCACTTCTCAGTTGGAATCACTAGTAAGTCGTTGCGACTGTGTTCACTTATTTTGGCTATCAAACTGCAGTAACAATATTTTGCGCCATAGCAGTTCAAATTCGGTTAATACATTTGAATGTATCTTTTTTCGAATTTACCCACAAACGGCGAGATAAATGGGATAAGGTGAAAGTTCAAACGTATAGAATGTTTCAGTTGAATAACTATTAGTAACGGTTATGGGCAGTATTTTATATTTGCAGTTGGATTCGGATTTATATGATCGAGTGAGTTATCTCAATTTGATGTCACAATACGAAGAACGAGAACGTCAACGCAAATTTGACGAAATGGAAAATTTGCGACGTCTTAGAGAAGAGTTCGTTCCTTTAACAATTTCTATCGTTTATTGTTTATGGAATTTTTTGGCGTTTCGAGAAAATTAATCGATCATACATTTTGCGTGCAACATCTTAACAAGTTTCGAGCCGTTGTGGTGGAAGAGGAGGATGGACTAGGAGAGCTTTTGCGCATTTGGAATTCGTTGTTGTCACTTTGTGGATGTTGCAGCGAAACATCTATAGGATGCACTCAAGCATATCTTTTACAGAGGGACATAGGTTTGATGGAAATCAAGTTGTCATTGAATGTCACAGAAATACTTTTCAGTTTGAAAAACAGTTGGTTATTCCACGTTCTGCCAGAAGGGCGGTGTTTTTTTTTTTTGTTGTGCGCGCAGGTAAGGATAGGAAGCAGTCTTTGTCTCCACCCCCTCCCGCTCCTTCATATCCTGAGCAGTGGAGCAACACATGAAAGAATTGTTAGGGACTGATTGGGACTGATTAAACGGGACTGATTAGTCAAGTGAGCGAAATGGAAAATGTATATTTTGCTGCTCTCGTGAACCATGAGTTCTGCAGCAACGAAACCTGCGTTGCAATATAATCCTCATTCTCAGGCTGGTTATCTATTAGTTAGTTGCAGGCTGCCGAATGCGCAGTAGGTTTTGCGTATGCAAATTTTATATTGTTTTTTCAGCATTTATGTGATCGAATGATGATGAGCTAAATTGGAAGAAAGTAATGGCCATCACTTATTTCGAAGTGATTGCACATTCGCAAAAGGTCTCTTAAAGTGTGCTTTTCTGTTCGAAGAATTTCTTCATTGCACTCAAATATGGGGCACAGTTCTTTGCTGAGTTTATTCGTGGTTCGACTCGTTTATTTCGTTTATTTCCTCAGTTATTTTCACCATTGCAATCATCGCTTTTCTGATGTGAAAGTGAACATTTGAAGGGAAAATTATATGAGATTTTTCCTTCACATGTTTTATGCACTATATGGGGCGGTCTTTCATAGGAGCTAATATATCGTTAAGGCGTGACGGAAGTGGTATGAAAGGACACACTGTTTATCTCAAATGGTGAAAAAACACAAATGTTGTGAGATCTGCTATATTCGCCTATTGCTTGCGTTCCAAACCTCCGGCTTGTTGGCTGATAGATTGGGCACTCTTTCTCAGCCAGCCACCCGCATTTATACGTTTACTGAGACAGCGGGTCGTTCACGCTAATTCTTTTTATAGGTTTTCTTTGTCTAACGTAGATACTCAGATGTGAATCATTGTATTATTTTAACAGAGTGGAAATGAAGCTTTCAAATCGAATATGTAAGTAATAAGTGAGAGTGTCTATTTGCAGCTCTATAGAGACGAGCTATTGCAATGGCATCTATATAAGCATCACTGAATGCAGTTCGGTGATGGCTAGTAGTGTGCCACATATTGGCGTCTTTTTCGTTTATTTTTGTAGCCCAACGAGGGAACGAAAGGGGAAATGAGGAAAGAAGGGAATGATGTAGGTAGTGCTTATTGAGGTGCAGTTTCCATCAGCTCATGCTAGTAAGGTGCGTCATTTTGCTTGGGATTATTTTTTTAATTCAATTTAATAATTTTAACAAGTTTCTTGATCAGTTTTCAGATCAACTTGATAAAAAATGGTAAGCTTTTGATAAAATAAATAATAAGTCTAATATCAAATATGATAAACAGTAGGAAGTGAGGAACAAAGGCATTGAAGCCTTTTTTCCTCAGTTCTGCTGACCGCAGAGAGGATGAGACGTTCGGGGCGAAGTAGGATTCTGCGTTTCGATAGAATGGAAAGCTACGATAATGTCATTCTCTTCCCACTTCCTAGAACTGCACGAGTCGAAATTGTGGTCAATACAGAAACAGGCATGCGGATAATCCAGATATATGTTCTACATGGTGGTCAAACTATTGAGGAATGTATTGATGACCTTACTGTTGGATGAAGAACGCTCTACGGCCACCATATTAACGGGCGACTTTAACGGTGCAGTTGAAGTGTGAGTGCCAAGATAGCCGTTGGAAATTTTGGATCGGGGGCGAAGAATTTATGCGGCCAACAGCTGGTTGATTTTTGCGAAAATAACGAGATGAAAATTATTGACACGTTTTTCAAGTCGAGGCAAGAAACAGACTTGGGCAGCTTTAGCGGAGACGCAAAAAATAAACGAAAAAGGTAAGTCCTGGTGAATAAAAAAATATTCGTCAACGACATCGAAGTATTGAACCAATTCGAAACAGGCAGCGAGCTGGTCGCAGCTGACAGATACTGAGGCGCTAGGCAGCGACGAAAGAAAGGCTGGAAATTATTCGACACGGGTTTATATAGATAGATACGCATCATCTTTCTTCCGCTGAAGATATGCTCACAAAAAGTCTCATCTTTGAGGTGAATCAAGCAATTCTTTTCATTCTTGTCGCATAATCATCGATGCTGCTGAAACATTCTCTATATTTTCCTTTGCTGCAATAGAGTAAGTTCATATAAAAGAGAGTGAGCCAACCTATGCAAGTATTATCGCAAACGTTGGTCATGCGGCACGAATCGCGACGTTAACAAGGCTGAGAACGTCATCTCTCACAGAAGAAACAGAAGAACAGCTTGAATGAAGGAGAAGAATGAAACGGGATGGAAATTTTTGGGCGATTTTAGGTATCTGCGAACTCAAGATAATCAGAATGAATATATACGAAAACCGTTACCACAAATATTTCAAGTTACCGAAAAACTGGAGCGGCAGCTAAGCTCGCTACTTGAAAACGAAAAAAGCTGAGCTGTAAAAAAGCGATGAATCACTCGCGAGAGAAAAGCTAAAAATTGACCGCACCTTTAAGTTCTTAACGAAGCTGTTCAGTGGAGGGACTGAGGCGTGTTCACTGCATGAGAAAGAGATGAGCCGTGAGGAATGCGATTCGGCGTATAAGAGGTGGGAAAGCGGCGAGTATCGATGGAATGACCGGCGAAATGTTGCAAGGCGAGACGGAGCTATTAATAACACATTGAAAGCTTGTTCAGCAACATGATTCAAGATTTCTCCCACTCACAGTTTTAGTGCCAATGATCACCCAATATCACTTCTACGGACAGTCTCGAAGCGTTTCTCGAATGTTCCTTGTAAAAGGAGACAACAGCAAGTCGAACAGAAGCAAGACGTCGAGTATGCAAGCTTTGAGCCAGACAAGCCAACATTCAACTAAATCCGTGCGCTTGCTGTATTGATCGGAAAAACCAAGGAGTATATTTTGCTACCACTTGTTGCTTGCAAGCAAAGAAAAAGCCTTCGGCCCTGCCAAACACACCCTCTGGAGATATGTGGAAAGCGCCGCAGTACACTGTCCGATGATCTCCATCCTTCACAAGATCGAAAATAAATAGGAGTCCAACTTTTCTTACACCGAAGAAGGAGTATAACAGGGAGGCTGCATTTCCCCGCTGCCGTTCTGTAACTCGTGTTCGACGAGCTAAATTGGCACAACAGGCGCGTGAACTTCGATGAGAAAAGACTCTCGTTTGAGGTTCGCAGGTGACGCAGGTGAGGTTCTGAAATCTGACACCCTCCACCACATAGAGAAAGTGGTACGTGAACTTGCGGTAAAAAGCGCTTCCATAGCTTATTTAACAAATACCTCCGAAATGAAACTGAGGGAGCAGTCGTTGTGAGAAGTGAGAAGATTGGAACCTGAAACGAATTTATCTGTACGCAAAGATATGGAATCTGATGTGCAATTCCCAATCAGACAAGGTTGGAAAGCATTTTCTAGAATGAACACTTCTACCAAGAGAAAAGGTTTCGCTTAATATGAAGCTGTTCACTGAAAGCGTTGTACCAACAATTCCACGCGACTGCGACGTGTGTAACCATAAAGAAAGGACGCACATTGCGAGCAGTGACAGAAAGGAAAGTGGAAAGAGTCATGACCAGTTATGAAGAAACAAAATTTCTGGAAAGGAAAGCCAACGAATGGCCCATTGGGTAAATAAAGTAAAGTACTGAGTGGTCGAGGCGAGGATAGGGTTATGTAAATGGGCGATAAAGATATCCGCAATGAAGAATGATGATTCGATGAAAAGAACCGTAGAATGGACACCTCGAATTGGTAGAAGTCGAGGCCGACCTACATTGAGATGGAGTGACCATCTAAGGAGGGGACTGGATAGAAGAAGCATTGAACCGCGACAGTTGGAAACGATATGACGAGACTTTTATTCATAATGAATGCTTTGTTGATTAAGGGGAAGTGAAGTAACAAACTGCATTCAATGAGGATAAATTCAGTTCAAAAGCGGTCGACTATTACAGAAATGAATGAGTTCTTTTACATTATAGGTTTGCTGTATATACGATTTAAAAGAAGGAACTTTATTTGAGAGCAGTGAAGGGTAATAGTCGATCTAAATTCTTGTGTCGGCATTGAGTTGTACGGAAGCAATCTTGTGACAGAGTTTTCTGAGCGTGAAGTATGAAACACTTATTCACCGCCAATTTAAGCGTAATCGTCTTCTAGCAACTTCCTTGCACCGGCACGCTTCGTTGTGCTTGTCGTAGTAAATGTTCTCTTGAATCGATGAATTTAGTATTCCATCGCCACTGGATGGATACCGATTCCCAACTGTATATTATGAAATTGTATTCGTCAGTAGCCACTGCAGGTCGGGATTGGCTGCACTGTTAGCGAAGTTCAACTCTTCTAATGCTACTAGTTCCTGGAGGCTTTCTCAGTAGGTAAAGAGTCCCGGCCAAAAACGTAGCGTCTTCACGCGATTCCCGTAATACACGGCTAGAAGAATAAATACTACGCTGAAACGTTTGAATCTTGGTGTGAAGAGGGGATGGAGGGGGGGGGGGGGAATTTAGGTGGGATCGGTCAGTGGGGATGTCTGGTGATCGCATCGCCAAAAAGTCGTTTGTTCTAGCGTGGATCACTTGAGAAGTGATTGTCGCTATCAGTTTCACACTTTAAAATAACTCGACTTTAATGCACCGTCATTTCAAACGGTTTCTTGTAATTGTAAATAACTTTGAGCATTTTTGTCTTGATTTTAGGTTATTTGGCAGTTTTGATTGTTTGGTGGGATAGTGAAGCCCGCACATTGCTTGCCCTTCGCCGAATTGTATGAGCGTTTGTTGGGAACTCTTCAGCGCATGAGAGGGGGTCATCGCTGAACTCTTATGCTTCGATCTTCTAAATATTCGGTCATATTGGCGTTTGTTGGGCGCGTCCTTAGAAATTCTGCTAAATATTAAAGCGTCTGCAACTCCTCGTTGATTCAACATCGTTTTGCAGATTTCGCTAGATGCAACCGTTTTTTTCCTGTTCTTTGCAACTTTGCAATTTTGCATTCCCAAAACGTGTTATGATAACGTTGCACTTGCATATCCGCTAGCTGTGTATGTACCTGCGAATTTGGCCATCCACCCGCTAGTTCAAGTTTTCCTTTGTTAGAATTATGAAACTCGGTGTGTATAGTAACCAGGATTAGCTTAGTATATAGTATTTCATTTTGATCTGTTAATAACAAAAAAGTGCATAGGCTTTTAAGGAAAAATGAGGTTTTGCGTACATTTGCACCGGTCGAAGGCACAACTCGTTTGTAGAACATTTCTGAAAGCGGTCGGGTTCGCTAAAATATGAAGGCGGTTGGTAGATGTGGTCTGCAGCATAGGATAATCTTCGGTGCTAACCTGTGCTGATTGATCCCTAGCACGAAAAGAGTCATAGACACTTAAATCGAATTAAAAATTTGCATGAAATTTGCTGCTGTCCTTTGCATCGATCGAATCACAACAAACGATTCTTGCAAGATATTTGCTAACGATCTTATCAGTTAAGAGGTAGTTCGCATCTGTTATTATTGGTGATAATTCATATGGGGCTGGTTGCTGTGATAGCGGAATCTCAAAAGCGGTCATCAACTCATCTCATCATCTCATACTTTTTCTGTGTATTCGGTGTTATGCTGGAGGAACGCGATGTCCAGGTGTTTTTCTTGCGGGCGACAGAGTTAATCATTGCATCTTCAAATAAAGGAAAAAGAAATGCGCCGCCGATTGCAGTCGATCAGTTTTTTCATAAAGTACGACTGCGTTTGAGAGAGCACGGATGTATAGAATTTTCTTTTTATGAACCTTAAAATTCATCACTTTCGGAACCCTTCAAAACTGACGTATGTGAGGGGTGGGGTGTGGGGTAGTTGTCATGGGGAAGGGGCTTATTTCATTCACAAAATTTCGGAGCTGTATAATACTGGGGGGAAGGGAGGGGATATGAAGGGCGATTTCGTTGCGTTCGATTCGAAGAGGCTTGTGTTAAAGAAGACAAGAAGACTTTTTTACTCGAGATATTGGAGAATAATTGATTGCTGGAGTTGTAAAGGCATATAGAAGTGCTTTGACTTGTAAGCGATGAAGTACAAAATGAGGAGTTTGACGAGGAGTCACATGGCGATGTACCATATATTTTGCATGTTTGCTAGAGCACCATACCTTTCCTGTAGTGGAATATTGAGTTAGGTGTTTCAACAAACATGACAAGCACAGGGTTGGCTGTGGGTGTAATGGGAGGGGGTTGATGAGGTGAAGATAAATGCATTAACAGGAATGTGACAATTTATACGCTGATCATATTATTTCCGCTGTTTACCGTTCCTTTTGACAATAGTGCTACAGCCTGAGGCATTGATAGAAGTAATATCTATCTCTCCATCGTCATTGCAACACACCTTCCATATATTTGCTTGCTGCATTACTCCTCTTGGATGTTTTAAGAGCTCATGTTGTTCATGGTATTCAACAGCCCCTTCCGCCAACAGCTTCAAAGATCGATACAGCGCGCATTCGTTGTGTTAGCAGTTGAGGTTCATATCGACTTCATTGCATGCATTCATCGAGAAGCATATTGCAAGTGGACGACGTGGGGGAAGGTGTTGAGCGTTTTAAAGTGTGACTTAATTTGTGGCTCCCCACTGAGTTTGTCACCGCTGCGCCCAGCATTGTGCATTCTGCTTCCTAATCAGGTGGACAGTTCTTTTCGGTCAGCGCTGCTGATTTTCTCGAGGTATCCTGCTATCTGGAAACAAGTCCGAGGTGACGATTCGTACGAACGTTTGTTTGTTTCTGAGCCTTATTGGAGAGAATTTGCTAGAATGGCTCGTTATGGGCGATTTATATGTCGGCAGTTGACGGTGTTGTTTCCGCTCAACACACAACGCGAAAATTGCCTCTGCAATTGAGCGTTAGCAAATCGATTCAATACGAGAGTGATTTACTCGTGGTTATAAACGTCATACCTATATGCACCCAAAGGTCTATGCTACTTGGGTTCTATGCACCTCGTACCTTGCGGTGGGTTCTATTGATTATGCCAATAATAAGTGGAAAATGCAAGGGGACATTCGGAGATTGTCAAGAACCATTGAACGCATCGATATCCTGGACGCCTTCNTGCCTTCCACGTTTAGTTTGAAAATACACCATTTCGTGCGAGATATCCAATTCATGACTGAAGGTTGCATGTTATGTGCTGGCATTTTTGAACTAAAGTAGATAATGAAGTTTATGGTTCTCTTAGACGTTTTCTCTCTGCAATTGAACTCAAAGAGGATTTTGTGAATTGAAGAGAAACAGTTCGTAAATGTCAGCTCGAACAGGATGGTACAAGCTGAATTTGGTGATACTAGACTGCAATTAGGATTTCATTCAGCTAATATTTCTCGTTTGGGTATCCCCTAGTTGTTTAACATCTTTTATGATCAGCTTGTTTGTGGTGCCATGAGATAGCACATGAAGTTAGGTGCTGGCAAGTGAATGAATCGGCGGGCGACGTATTGCGAATACCTGCCGGTAGCGAGGTACGCACCCCGATCACAGTCGTACCGCGGTCCGGGCAGGAGACGCACGATGAGCGAAGTGTCCTTCGTTGACGATGACTTCCTAATCGCACCGCCTTCTGAAAGCAGTGATGATGAACGCTTCATCGAAATTGAACATAAAACGTGAGCTACGTAGTTTCAGTTGCTTCAACACTTCGTTGTAGTTATGTGGGAACTCTCTTCGAGCGATCAATTGAGATGCAGTGTCAGTAATTCACAGCATTCACCAGCACCTGTGTATAGAGTATCGCTGTGATGGTTCGTCTTCCAAATTTTGCTCCGTATCGCGTAAGCAGTTCCATTTTCCGAACAGCCTTTGTTGCGGATGCTCATTTGAAGCTCATATCGACAACGCTCTGTTTCTCATTTTCTTTTGCTAACTATTATATAAGAAATACAGGAAATTGACCATAAACTGTCAAATCATCAGACCTAATGCAGTAATCGGATGATGAGCAACCTTTAGAAAGATGCGATACTTTCAGAGGTTCCGAAAAAAGCCCATTAGAAAGTGTGAAATTTTGAAATGATGTCCGTCAGCTATATGCGCGCTAAATGATGTCCGTCAGCTGGGCAATTGCGACTTTTGGTGCAAATCAACCAACCACGAAGCGAAATTAGGACGTCGCAGGTCTTAGCCGGAGAGTGTTAGGTCTCAAATTTTTCTAGAAATTTGGAGCGGATGTGTGTTGGTATGCAGTTCGGGTGAAGGCTTGCTCATTTCCAGATTTCCAGTTGAAAAAGAAACAAGCATGAGTCTATCTCAGATCTGCGACTTTTCTTTGTGATCGTCCGCTTTAGCTTCAATGGTCTTAGTAGCTGCAGTTAGGTCTTATTTTCCGTTTATTTTGCAACACCAACTGATTCTCAAAGCTTCGCTTTTCAAAATTGCTGAGTAAGCCTTGCACTGTGCATAATAAATCAACTTTCCCGTTCGGCACACTATTTTTCTTATAATTCGCGGTCAGAAATTTTTGCGGAACACCGAAACTCCTCGCCGTGCGCCACATTACTTCCTTCATCGTTAGCAATGATCAATGTCGTCCTCAATGTCTTCTTGATAATTCCTGCAGCAACTTCCCTGCATCCTGCAAATAGTTTTTTCATTGACATTGGAGAGGAATTCCTGCTTCGCACCACTCAAGAATTTCTATAAGCGCTCATTTGAGACGTTTTTGTTGGCGTTTTGAGGTGTTGGAGTCAAGCGTTAGCTCAACAAATTGTAATGCTAGTTCGTGTCGTGTTGTCCCATGCACACACTCTTCTCTCCGTTTCATGTGACGACAGTTCATATCGCACTGCAGTAACCATTTTTTCGAATGATATATTGAGTACTGAAGTTATTTTTGAATAATCATTGTCGTTCTCGGTGTTTCCTTGATAATTCCATCATTAAAGTTATCGGATGGATTGGTGGAGATGGGGAAGGATTCGTTGCATATCATGGAATTCGAGGAGGAATAAATATGATTTTACTGAGAGTGCTCAAGTTGTGCAAATAAATTTTCGAGATGTTGGAAAATTTTAAGGGAAAAACTAAATGAAGAAACTAATAGAAGCAAATTTTTTGCATTTCGTAATGGAGGGAAATTGCCACATTACAGATTTTATGCCAACAGCAACGCAGATGTGAAGTTATTTGTTCACATCGTATCGAATATATGCCAATTTGAACGGCAGCTTTTAATTTCTAGTTTGATTCGTAGGGGTTAAGAAAGGCTGATGTTTATTTTATGCGTNCCGGAAATTCTAATGAACTCATCTAAAGTTTTGCGACAGTATTTCTGCAGGATCTCTGGACAAATCAAAAGCGAGAAGTTTTAGAGCTGTGCACTGTATCGCCAACCTCCTGAATTCTGTTACCGAAAGCAATGAAAAACTTGCAGTACAATTTCACTGTGATTGTGCATCGTTTCCAAAGTGAGTAGTTTCCACCTTTCCCGTCCTTTTCCCACTTTGAGACAACTTTGAACATAGGGGATTTAAAGCATTTGGCATGAGATCTCTTTCTTTTTGTTTCACTACGCCCTTTAAAGAAACTATCTCATTTTCAAAAATTTGCATGCAACGGCAACGTGAGGATCACTTCAACCGCTCATTTCCTTTTCTGCTCGATCGCTGACGTTTTTGTGCGCTTTCAAAAATTTCCATGAGCATCAGTAATGTCTTGATGCTAGTTCAGACGTTTCCGCTAATGCGGCCTGCTACTCATGATGACTGCCACCTTGAAAGGCTAATCAGTTTTACATATCAATATTTATTTCTGCAACCGAATTGATTTCGTTCGATTTCGAATTTGTAAATTTGGTCGCCTTGAGGATAACACAGGATAACACATATGCCTCGTTTATAACTAACTGTTTTGGATTTTTGAACAACCTCTTGTTGAACGCATATCGCAACAACTTTATTGTGACATCTTTTCCTTCTTTGATTTTGATAGCGCTCTTTATGTTTTTTGATATTTCTATTCATCTTTGTTTATGATCGTATCGTTCGATTTTTGGATTTTCTTTGCGCAATCTGTGATGAGGCCTTGCAATCCTCCCTCTGTACCATANCTTGGATTTTCCTTGCGCAACTGTGATGAGACCTTGCAATCCTCCCTCTGTACCATAACGCTCGTTAAATAAAAAATATATGTCGCAAAGAAAGCGATTTAAACCACAGCTCGCCTCATGATCATGAACACTGTCAATGTCATATGAGCGTCAACCAGTCATCAGCTGTAACCTCAAGTTTGGGCATGCATCCCGCTATGTTACTCGAATTCTAAGCTGTTCTTCTCACTCTGTTCGTAAAACTTTCTATTTCTTTATGAACCGTTGGTGTATAATAATACGGAGGGTGACACTTTTGTTTCTCTTGTGAGTAGACAGATGACCTCTATTGTTGGAGTGTGCAACTTTATTGAGCCTTCGGCTTCGAACAACTGTTTTTCATCCCGTTATAAAAGCCTGATTGTCCATGTCGCAAAGGTGCAGATTGGAAAACGAATAGCGGCACTTTTGATTTTGCTTATTCGATGTCCTAGATTCACTAGAAGATGCTAAATAATGTTGAGTGGACGAACGATAGAGGCTCTGAAATATGAAAAAAAAGAGAGGTGAATTGAGTTTATGAACAACTTTGACTCAGCTTGTTCCACAGAGGAAAGGACTGCCTGAACTTCCAACAGGAAAAATTGTCTTCAGTCGTCTGCGTATGCGCTTGTCTCCTAATTCTTCAGCTTCCATGAGTCATTTTGCTCAAGTGTCGAATATTCTTCGACTCGTTGAGAAATGAGTTCTGAAGACTCACTTTGTTTGGAAATAAACTTTGTAAGATCGACAAATCAACCAAAATTCGATGAGTTCAGCAGCGACGTGTGCAGCTACGATGATGCCTTCAAATGCCATTATTACCCCCAAAGAATTGTCATTATGGTGCAGAAATTTCCTACAAGCTTGTTTATGGTCGTTGACCTCACTTTGGCCATTCGTGGGCGACCACTCACCAAATTAACATTTCATGTTATTTTAATACCTGAAATCCGCGGTTATCGTTCATTCGCCGTGGCATGAACGATAACCACTATCATATGGAATTGGTTTTCTTTGAAAGGGTTACTCAAAATCTATCGAGGCTTTTTTATAAACTTTGAAAAAGGTTTTGAATATTCATAAGTCATTCTTAGTGGCTTATAGCCGAGTGCTTCAGTATTTATTTTAACTCGATAATACGAAAAAATGACTATAAAGTGCGTAGATGGTGGTGCTAAGCAAATGTTGGAGTTTACGTCGGTTTGAGGGGAATACTTTCGTCGTTTTTCACGATTCAAAGAAGTGCCCATTGAATATTTCATCGATGGCGGTAATTGCCTTTGTGACAGCCGAGCAACTTGGCCAACGAGTGCTTTTTGTCCACTCTGTGCCTTAAACATTGCTCCTTAGTTCATACTCCCATAGGCTTGCGTCGAGATTTTTGTCGAATCTTTCGATAGAGAGTTTTTGATGAGTTTTTCTTTGAACTATAATTATTTGATAATATCGCAATAGGCTTTCATTTTCCTGTGATGTGTATATGGTGAGAAGATGCGTTGTTCAATTGTTAGATGGCATTAAACGTTCTCGAGATTTGTAATGCGCTGAGATTGAGAAAGAGATGGGACGACTGATTTGTTGCAGAGAATAGGGGTCTTCGTTTCATCGGAGCTATATTTATGGAAAATCTTATTTCATTTTAATTCATTTCAACATTTGAGAAACTGTTTAAAAGTTTCGCAGGTGAAAAGAGTATATTTCAGTGCGGATAAGCTCTCAGCTCGAGATATCGAAGAGGACTCAACTGGAGATAAAGCAATTGGTACAGCTCCAACGATTGCATTCTTTGGTTCCCTTTTTCATCTTTTCTGAATAGTTTAGTGTTCACATCGTCGAATACGGTCTGAGTGGAGCCTAATTAAGGTTGTTGCGAAGGACGGTAGTGTTGCATATATTCCATTGTGGACATGTTTGTTTTGTTGCTTCCGTTTTATGTAAGGTGTATTTAATCCATCGCGTTGTATCGTTTCTTGCTTTTTTTTGGCTCTGCTGGGAACGAACGGTTTTTATGGTCTTTCTATGTTTTTATTGGAACTGGCAAAAATGAATTCTCTGTTCATAGAATTCCAAATACGAAGTGAAAAGATCTCTGTAGGACCAGGCGTTGTAGCTCATTACATGCAATGAGATTAGCTACAGGAGGAGCACCAATGAACATTGATTCGTCGATTCGAATTCTGTGGGCCGAGGCGGTCGATCTGCAGGATTTGCGGGATATATCCGAACAAAGTGAATTCCTTGCACTACGGAAACAGCTCGGTGTCGATGTTAGTCCTTTTTAGAGCTTAACTTAAATATCGATATTTCATCTAGTTCTGAATTGAGTCAGATAATGCCACTGAGCGAATCGGCTTCATCGTTCAACCCCGCGTATTTCCGCATTCTTCTTATCATCGGCCTTTGCTGTTTTTCAGGAATAGAGTTATTAAGATTTTCTTCCATGCTTCCTATATATGTTTCTATCTTTGTCTATTCAATCGACACTTGTCTGCCAATTAGCCAATAAAAAATTCTATGTGATCCCTCTGTTCCTTTCTCTCGAATTGACCATCTGAGCCACTAAAATTCAATTTGAGCAATCGACATTTCTATCTGTCACTTATAAAAAGGGCGCGAAATTAAATATTACGTAGTGCTGCCTTGTTTTCGTTGTGCAGTTTTTGAAAAGAGATTATTGCCTGAGTAGGGAATAACTTTTTAGCTTCTCCAATCCTCCTCTTCTTGATTATCGAAGAGTTATTACGATATGCTTCCCAATATTTTATCGAAAGAAATGAGCTGACAGATCTTTCGTCTTAACTATATCTCGCCATTACGATCCCACACGTGAGTCTGGCTGAAAGGTTTAATCATTTGTTTTTCTCAAATTGAACCGGAGTGATATCGTTCGCTATGCAAATGAAGCATTTTCATCTTTCAGCGCATCTCTCTAGAGACATTTTCACGCTTTCATGTAAAAGGACATATGGACAGTTATTATCACCCGGCATTGTGCTATCCCAGATATAGAGGTTTGCTAACGTTTCTTTTTCATTCAGTTCACGCAAGTTCATTTGAAAGGGCTATTTCATTTATCGATAAATGAGTGCATCAAACTAATGATTATGCAGATATCAACCACAGCTTATTCACTATGGCATTTGATTCGTTTGTAGCCGTTCCTTGGATCTGCTACCTGCGTTACTTCGACAGACTTTTGCTCATAAAATGCCATAGCCAATGGTAGTGGATGTGCTTTGAGAATGGTGCGAGGGTCGAAATATAATTATTTGTCCGAACCGACAAGTAACCAAGAAGTTAGCAAATGAAACCAAATTAGCTTATGAGTCCTAGCAGTGAAAATCTTAGCAGTATTATTTGCACTGCTTGTCTTGTTTTAGTAAGCTCTCATTATTAAGGGGAATTTTGTTTGAAGATAATTGCGAAATCCTAGCTTTGTGATACCATTTGACAAGTCTTTCGTAGGTTTCGAGTCACTGAGTTTGCGATGGTTCTTTTTATTGCCATTTTAGGTCCAAGCGGACGAGCACGTCCACCGTCTGGGCTGAAGCTGATTCGCAAGATAGCAGATCGTCTCGAGAAGGAGAACTATCCTGAAGCTGACGAGACGGGGTTCCTTTTTTCGAAATTGTTTTTGCACTTTTCTTGGAATTCAGGGGCTGGACGGGAGAAGGCAGTGAACTGTCATATCAGCTTTACCATTCTGGAACTATTGCATCTGATTAAGTTTCATTGCTATGCGGAGCATTAGGCATAGCGATGTTCGTGCGTTTCTTGTTTGAATGCTCAGATGTTAATTGCATTTCAGTGTTTAGGGTTTTCCTTCAGCGGTGACCTGAGTCCACTGAACTGATTAAAAGGCAAACATTAGGAATGCTTGTTAGTCAAGTTCATGAAGCCATAGTTGTTGTTTTGTTTTTTGCATTGTGCAGCTTCCTGAATACAAGTTTTTTCGATTCTGCCTTTTTACCTCCTGAATTAATAGTAACCTGCCAGCTTGAAAACAAGCCTTTCTTGACGAGTTCAAAAGTCGCAGAATTTGCAACTTTTTTGATAAAATACAGGAAAGCGCCATTTTCGGGGATTTTTGGCTTCCATATGGCAACGGCATCCGACCATCGTATCATTTTGACAACCAACGAGCGAGATGCGCTCGCGGTCTATGAAGCAACCGGTGGAATGCTCTCGGTCGCATTGCCAATGGGCGAGAAAATCGACACTGCGTAAGTGTGCTTGATCCGGGACTTCTTTAAGTGATTCACAATTCGGCTGTGTTGCTGAAAATATTTGATGTAGCAACTATTTTGCGCTGATTAAGATCTCATTGTGTTGACTTTCCAATATGATCAACTTCTGATGTTTGTTGCAGTGTTCTTCCGTATTTGGAGGATTTCGATACGATTTATCTGTGGTTCCCCTATGTGCATGATAGACATGCCAAAGACTATGCTTCGTATCTGAATGCAAATCGATGCTACATCATTGAGTTTGTTTTGTTCGTTGATTCACTCCGGCTATCTTATTGATTCGTGGGCGCGGACAGTGAGTATTTTCTTTGTGTTATGCCTACATAAGTTGAACGTGCATTCTGGTCACTCTCCGTTTAATTAGCAGTGCGGTATGATTGCGAATAGCAAGAGTGGATCTCCCATACGGCACTGCCATTGTAAATTTCATCATCATCGTTTTTTCATTTCGGATGTCCTTGATCTTTCTCATATGCTGTTTTGAGGTCTTTTTGTCCAAGCCAATTTTCCCTTGCATCTTTCCGACTGAACCCTCTTAATGTCTTTCTAAGCTTGTTTTTAGTAGTTCCGGTATTTGTTCGTTGTGATGCTTACAACATTCGTAAAATTTCTTTGCAGCCATAAAGAACGTCCTATAGAGTTGGTCCGCAATGATCGTAAAAGAGAGGTGAACAAGGCGATTCGTGAAGAGGCGATTCGCGTTCGCAACAAAGGATTCAGATCGATGATCGACGTGCGCAGTGACCTCAAGTCGGAGATTATCAATAGCAGAACTAAGCAGTATGGAATTGCACAGGTAAGGTTCACGTTATCCCGCACCTTTCTACATTACGTTGCACGTGTATGCATATATGACTTGTGCTTATTTGTATTTATTTGTTTGTTTGCTTATTTGTATGTTCGCTTTTTTATACTTATATTTATGTTTATACTTGCATTTCTGCTCATATTCGTATATAATAGTGCTGTGATTGGAGCTTTCCAAAAATTATTCAGCTTCCTCTTTAAGTTCTTTTGCATGATAAGATGAAAAGGGTCTCACAGTTTTAAACAAGATGCAGTCAAATTTTCGGGCCTTTTCTTATAAAGGTAGTCAAGCCGGCGGTTTCGATATTCCGCAGGTGAAGGGGATCGCGTTGTGAGGATGTGGGTGTAATTATCTAATATACGATAAGATCGGACAGGCTATTTTGACTCTCTCAATGCCAAAAAATTCGAGGTGATGCGACAGACTGCGCTGGTCGCGCACCCACGCATCCCGGATGCTTATGGCGAATTCACAGCATAAATAATATAGTGCTGGTTGATGGATAGCCGTCGCCAACCTCCACCACCTGCTGTGCAATCGATCACCAGAGACCAGGGCTGTCCCTTCATTCATTGCGGCTGGCTACAAGGCACCTGTAGGGATGGTTGAACAGACCGATGCAGGAGGCAAAAGAAAAAATCCTGTTGTTATGCTGTTCGCAGTTTTCTTTTGAGTTTTCTTTTACCTGTGGAGTCACCTCGGTGCCCTTTCAACGACAAATGAACACAAGCTAAAGATGGCTGAACAATAGTGACAACGTTTAGTGTTTTATAGCTGCTTTTCGGTGAGATTTTTTCTGAATGGATGAGCTATTGGAGAGGTCATGCCGGAATGAGAAACTTATGGAGGAACTGGAAGTAGGCGTTTTCAGTGGAAGCGTTTCGATGTGCTCAACAAGTATTTATCGGGATTCCGTCCAGGAGAGCTGACAGTGCTCACTGGTGGGACAGGATTCGGCAAGACGACTTTCCTTTGCGAATACTCACTCGATCTGCTTTCGCAAGGGGTATGCGTTGTATGCACATGAATTAGCACTATCGATCCTGCTGTTTTCGCCAACCCCTTTGGGGTATTTTAATTTCGCTTGTTTTAAGTAGTGTTGTGTCGGTAATCTCTCTTTGAAGTGCTTTATTCAAGTGACCATATCACCCGATCAAATAATAACTGCAAAGGAAGCTGGACATAGCTACGGTGTGCTTAAGCTTAGAGAAGGTGGAGAGTGATACTTTTCAAAGCCGCTTTGCCTTTTAGTTGTACAGAGGAAAACAGCTCGAATTATTGGAAAGTTAATATTTCAATTATGTGTCTGTCATCAGTCGGAGGTATACCTCTATAACGATTCAGATTGTTAATGTTTAGGTGCGAACATTGTTCTGTAGTTTTGAGATGCCCGACGAGAAGATTCTGAAATGGATGCTCGTGCAGTATGCTGCGTAAGTGTTTTTGTTTATTCTTTTTTTTTTTTTACCACAGGTTTCATTCTCAATGAAATTTCCGTGGAGAATTAGTCAGCTCTTCGGCACAGGAATTTCTATGCCAATTGCTATCGTTTTAGTGAAATATCATTTGAGCAACCAGTCGATTCGGGTTTTTTCGTTTGTTGATAGACATGAACGAACCTCTCTTTTAGGCTTTCAGGTTAAGCAAAGAGAGGTGAACCTAAATAAGTTTTGCGCCACTCCATTTGTTTATCGTACTGTAATTTGTCATACAATTTTGCAACTTTTCTTCGTAGAGAATTCATATGGGGAATATTACCTAAAAGATTTTCAGGCGAACGGCCTCCTCTTGCAGCAATTCTTTCGAATAGAAACAATAAGTTGGGATGTTGATGTTATTTTACTTGAGTGTTTCAAGCCTTAGAATAGGTTATCAAATCGAGTTGTGAGGTTTCATTTCCAAATTTCCAACTAGATTCAACAATGGTACATATCCTGTCAGGTTGATGAGAGAAGTTTGATGGCTACTGAACAATATGTGGAGATAATCACTGCTTTGGAGAGCTCTTTGATGAAATTTTTTCGAAAGTTTTATAATAGGTTGCAGGTTGGCTATAAGATAGGGGATTTATGTCAACGCATTGCGTGGACTAGAATTCAGTTTAGATTTTTTAGAAATTGCACTACCAAGTGAAGGGAAATGAAGACAATGTAGGAACTCTGAATGTAGTCAAAAGTTGATAGATTCCTCAATTTTAGTAATGCTTCTGCAGTTCAAGCCGTTAATGTTTCCTGTTTGATTCGATCTCACATTTTGATAGTGTTCTGCTTTTTTTTTATTGTGCCTAATATGCTTTATAACACAAGAAATAGCATTAATGCAGCCCGTCTCATCTGCGAAGCTTGGCCCGTTCGCGCACATTTCACAATGGAATAAAGTGAGCCATCCAATGCGAACCCATTTGACGCTCATTACGTTAAGTTGTTCGGTGTTCTTCCGGGGGG
>JAARMF010002476.1:13826-27125 GCA_022844705.1 Toxascaris leonina
GCAATGATGAAAATGCTGCTGTTTCAGTGTAAGTTTGCAGAATCGTATGCGTTTATTGAGTATATTCGGTGCTGGACTTCTCATCGGGACTGCACTATGTGTGATTATACCAGAGGGTGTTGAGTCGTTGTATGGGGCACAAGCGGGTTTGTTTTTGCATTCCTTACTGAATGTGTGTGAATATAAGAAGTGAAATCGTTTTGACTGTATTCTAATATGGCTAGATGATCGCATTGCACCATGTATGCCTAAATGGTCTTGGTCTTTTATTTCTTGTTGTCGCTATTCCATAACAGTTTCAGCAAACATTCTTTGGGGTAATAGAGTGTCATCGAAGATTTGACATGGCTGTTTGTGAGAATATATTTACAACATAGTAAACACCTGTTTAATAAAGCATTTGGCACTCATCAAAAATTATTGAATGATGGCATATAATAATTTGTAATCGCCTAATGAGGTCACTAGGGGAAAGGCTTTATGGTCACTTTTGAACACCACCCTAACAAGATGATTATTTAATTTCTTTCTTCTCATTAACATTTTTTCTTACTGAACACATTGAAATTCTTTCATAATTCAGCATAAAATACGAGTAGAAACATAGCATAAATGTGATTAATTTTTTTTTTCATCAGTCATTAAGTCACAACATCAATTGTGGGAGGGAACGGCTTTTCCGCTAAAGTTTCTGTAATATAAAAGAGCCCAAAATAACAATACAACTTAATGATTAGAGAATATATTTAAGCATGAGATGATGTATTACAGAAGCACATGAAGCAGTCAACCACAAGAAAGAATTAGGTGCACTCATCTTAGAGAAGAATGCCGCCGAACAACCGATTCCACCACGTGTGATTCCTCAAGATGCGCAATTAAGCAAAAAGTTCGTTTGATTCCTTGTCTTTTTGCCATTTATTTATATAGAAATTCCTATCGCAATATATCACCATTCTTTGCCGGCAAATACACAACGTACAGCTTTCAGCTAATACCCTCGGAGAAAACTTGCACGTCTAGAGGACAAAAAAAGAGGTCTTATAAGGAAAAAATTCCTTTTGGGAATCCCTTTCTTCTCGAGATATTTAGTTTTCCAGTGTGAACATCGATTTCATAGTCGTGTGCTATAGGCAGTCAATTAAACATCGTTATAGGGTTGTTAGATAGGAATGGATATTCGAATAAGCGTATAGCATATGCCATAAGATGTTTATCTGTATAAAAGAGAGGAAATATCTGTTTGCTTTGCATTCGAGAATGGTCCTTAATTCGATGGGGTGTTCCATACGGCATTTTGTCTTTCAGACTTTAACGCTTGACGAATTAAAGTGTGTTAATTGATTGAACGCTTCACATAAGTTGTTTTCAGTCTAAACGAAGCGGTGGAAGATGGCGCTAAACGTACGAAACGAAACCAGCCGTCAGTTGCGCCACAACGGAGGTTGCAGCAGATTGTGCCTTTAGTAGCGGAGCCAGCCTCAAGTAAGTTTGTGTGTTGATTTCGACTGAAGCTAACTTGTGGTTGGAAAGTCAGCTTAGACGGACGGCTAAAATAATGGCTTCACAATGGCTGCTTACATTTTCGGTTCGCCCAGTTTATAAAGCAGCGAATAAATAATCTTGAGCGCTCGCCTATTCCAGAACAAAACTCGTTTCTAAGAGTGGGAATTCCCTGTCTCTGTTGTGCGTCATCCGTATGGCGGCCACTTGAAGAAATATTTGACAGAATAATGCTGTGGAGGGCGAACACTTTTCTTGTTATTCATCGGCGCACTCTATTTGTAAGATAGTGAATTTCTGCAGGCGGAATTGCATTTGCTCATATTTCGTTATCAGTTTATACGTCGTTTATTGTGGAAGTCAAACTCCCATCCTAAATATAATCCCCTTCCGTATTTATTGCATATCTCAGTGATACTCTGAATAAAGCTAAATATGAGAAGACGATGTGACCCTCTACAATTAAAACATGAGGTTGAGAGGCAGCATGACCTTCAAAACCTTTTGTACCAAAGTTGATGTTTTAAAAGAAATTACAAATTTTGGGACGGTAAAAGTTACTGCGACCGGTATCTTCTGAAAAAGTGAAAGTTAACAAATGAGTTTTGGGGACATCTGTCTAAGCAGCGATGTTATGTGCAGTTTTTGCTAGAAAATGTTTTTTTGTTATGTTCAGAAGGTAAGGAAGAAGCAAAGTTGGATGGTCACCCGATGCTTGAAAGTGTGCATGAACACAAACCCGGTCATGAGGGTAGTGTGCATAAATCGATTGGCTTCTCATTGGTGACGGGTTTCATTGTGATGCTTATTATCGATCAAGCAACGCGATCCGCTGCCTATAAAGGTAATCTTCGAGCTTCCTTCATTTTTTTAAAATTCGTTTTCGATGCTCATTTTCACTCTTCTTATAGAAAATATGCTTTGAAATACTTCGTTTTTGCAGGTGGAGAGCGCTCCAGATCCAAGATGACGGCTACGATCGGTCTGGTTGTCCATGCGGCTGGTCAGTTTTTTCATGGATATGCCGATCCTATGAGTTGGATGAAACAAACAATGCGGTGTCTTAGTTCAGTCAGTCGAGGAAATACGTGAGATTACCGGTTATGGCACGTGGGTACTTTTTGAGGAAGCACTGCAGTTCGAAGCTAATACGCCATTGTGGTGAAAGTGGGGAATCAGCATATAATGTGCCCGATTCGAAACTCGCGAGCTAAGGCCGAATTCGAGATGGAAAAGAATAAAATGCGACCGTAATCGGGCTCTAGTGAGCGAGATGCAGCAGCAGGTTCCAATTTTCCGGAAGAGGTGCAAACAGGAATGCGTTTTATTCATTTTTCCCGTCGTATTTAACCGGATTCCATCAGCTACATTCGATGTGTTGCTGCACTACGCAACTAAATGTACCAGTTTGCATTACCTAAAAAAATGTTTATAGTTTAAAGCTATTTCATACTATTAACTCCACAGCGGGTCCGCAACTTGCTGGACACATCGCAGATCGCCACATTTACTTTCCAGCGATTTTCTGATGAGTTTTCTTGCAGCCGATGGTGTTGCATTGGGCAGTGCATCTGCAACGAACCGGACGGATGTTCAATTTATTGTATTCCTCGCAATTATGCTGCATAAGGTGAGTTTTCGCATAGAATGTTGCTGTNCGGTTCAAAACTAGTATTCTCTTTGCTTTCCTTACTATCCGTATATTTGCTGATTGGACCATTCTGCGACGAACTCCTAAAATGCGAAGAGGCAGAGATGAAGAGGTGGGATACAACAGTTATCTCGCCTATTCCTTTGAGTATCACAGCTGGAATGATGTCGTTCAGCGAGCGATTACGGGAATCTAAAGAAGTACTGACGTACAAACCCAAAATGAAACCTTCGCGATTGTAGTCCTTCCGAAGTTTTTGATAGTCCTTGCTGCAGGGGTCAATTTTTCGGAGAGGGGGGGGGGGGGGGGGGAACCAACCAGACCTTAATTAACGTCATTGACGATGCTGTCTATATTTACCAAAAATTCATTCATCAACTTCAGTCACTAACCGAAATAACTCGGTTAATGCAATCGGTTTCAGGTGGGAAGTGAGTCGTTATCGTCGAATCTCTCCACCGGTATTTTGATGCTCTTTTCGGCAGGCACTTTCTTATATGTTGCTACTGTGCACGTACTTCCCGAACTGGTTTGTTGTGATTGTTTATCTTTTTCCTTTGGCCTTTGCATTCACTGTCTTCGTTTGTTATTTTATCGGCCCGCGATACCCGAAGCATTGCTCTTTCCACGGCCCGTTGAGTGACTGCAAGTTGATGCTGTTTTGCTTTCGTCAAGGACCATGCTGCGCTTCCCTACGCNCGTTGCGCTTCCCTAAGCCAGATTAGCCTGGGCCTTAATGGGGAAGTGAGACCTGAGGATCTCCCTCATGTCGTCGAACTTAGACCAACCCGCCTTCTTCCTTGCTACCTCACCGCTGAAGGTAGCAAGGTGGTTCTGCAGAAATTTTCAACAAGGAGAAATTCTGTTGCTCGGGAATCGTAAGTTGAAGCCATAATGGATGATGATCTTCTATGATACCTTAATCTTCCTCCTCCCTCTCCCCCTTTCACGAAAAACAGGCATATTTAGAAACAAAATCGCAGGTAATTTGCAGGTGGTGATCGTGTTTTATTGCAGGTAAATTCAGGCAACGACTACCAACTAGTTGGCGCAGCTAACGCAGCTCCAGGACATAGTCATTCAGGAGGCGGGCCTGCTTTCACATTGAAAGAGTTAGCAACGATTATATTCGGTGCAGTACTTCCAGCAATTCTGGCATCAGGACATTCACACTAATTTCGTATTCCTATCTGTGACTGAGTTTGCCGCAAAACCGAATGGTTGTTTACCATCCAGCTAGGTTTAAGTGACGTGGTACGTCTTCGATGTTTGATGAACATAAATAGTCTGTTTGTGAGGTGCGCTGGTAAGATGCCGAAATCGATGCGCTGGATGGGATGTCATGGACAAACGTTGGTTTGCTTGGTTTGCCAACTTTTGTCGACTCTTTTCCTTATCATTAGGCATGGCACTGCTCTTAATTCATGAAAATTGAATGCATCACAACGATCAACATAGGTGGCTTTCATTGTTCCAAGACGTTCCTCTCTCTTAATAGAGAGGTGATATGAGCCTATGAGCCGTTACGATGCCGTAACAAATTCTGTTTATTGACTCTTTTGTTACATCGTTTGTTAGAACCCGTTCGTTATTCTGTGATAATATAGGCACCACCGACATGCATTAAAATTCCCGATTTCAGCATTTTTGCAATAGGTATGACCTTTTGACCTTTTGTTCTGTAACCGTATTCCGTCGAGTTGTCTGATCACACTGAAGGTAATGAGTGCCAATGCATGTTTAAAAACATGTGCTCTTTCCCCAGTCATTGGGCATTGCTTTTAACTTGGAGTAATTTATTGAAGTGGTCAGCGATATTGCAAAGATACATAGCGATCTGAAATTCAAATCTTATGGCCATAACGCGGGCTTTTCTCCATGTTCGGGGCCTTCTTAAGCTATATAATACTTTATTTAGTATTTTTCTTGCAAACGCTCATGTCCACAATGTTGATACTTGGGAATCGCATCGGTATCTTTGTTCCTTTTGTTTCTTCTGCTGTTACTATGAGTTACCTGTTTCTCGTAAATGGAAATTCATGTTTTCAATGATTATGTGCTCGTCGTGCAGAAATCGCCATAATTTGCTTCGATGAATCGCAGGCGGGTGTTGTTGATGATCATAATGTAGCCATGATAGTTGATGAAAAGCTCAGGTACCACATTGCTGTTCCTATCATTTGCATCCGACTGAATTCTCTCCAATCTTATGTTGGGCGTTTCCTCATTAAAGCATGGCCGGTGTGGGAACAGATTTTAAAAGCGCAACTGCGACTTCTTGAATTTTCCGCATCGAAGAAAATGGGAATCGTGCTTGTTCGCAATGACTATCCTGGTGATTGTATCTCAACTGTGATCTACTCTTGCCTCGTTGTAAACTCTGCTTATGAACCCTTTCCCTCACCTCTCCACCCCCTACAAAATTCGTTCACCGAGTAGCTACGTTGCTTGACGCAAACGTTCGTGTCAGTTCTACGAAATTAAATCAAGATTGAATTAACCCGTAAATAAGGCATAAAATATATCATCGAACTAAGTGAAACTCATCTAAAAGAGGACAGTTCCTAGCCTTCTTTAATGCGTTCAATTTCATTATAATTAATGACACTCCAGGAGTGTTCTTAAGCAGAGAGTACGCCTACAGAGGGATTCCATCTCTCTCAAAATTGACTCCAGTATCTAAGCCCTAGGATCTTTTCTCAGGTTGTTGTTACTTTCTTCTTCTTTTTCTTTTTCCAAGAAAACAGCATGACATTCACAATAACTTTGTTTATTAATGTCTGTCTCACTCTGTCTGCTGTTCAAAACGAATTTATTTTCTATGCACTATGCAGCGAAGACAACGGCTATGAACACATTGCGCGTAACGGCGACGACCAATTACAGCTCTATTGGCGGTGAGAAAAACAGATAACGTATGATGCGCAATGTGAATTCCTTAGCCCCTCCTGCCCTTCCCCCCCCCCCCCCCCCCCCCCCCCCCCCCCCCCCCCNATCCATCGGTGTGGGTAATGTATTGTTTTTGCCCAAACATGGCACGTATACTGTATGCTTTCTGTATCTTACTGGACCTAATAATGTATGTTTCTGGAAATACATGCATACTACGCTACTTACTATGCTACTCCAATGGTGTACTGCGGTACAAGGCAGAATGCTTAGGAACGTTTGTATGCGATGATGCCAGCCAAGCAATGGCATTATCGCATACAAACCCCTCGTTTCCGTCATCTCGACTAGTAGAGGTTTTTTCCCTAGATTTCCTAGGTTCCCATTTTTTTTCCCTGCTTGTAGACGGATTTCCGTAGACAAAATAAATCGTGCGATGATATGTGGCATAAGCTTTCGACACTCATTACAATTAAGAGTAATTTGCTTCGACAATTTCCGCCGAAGGCTAGTTCGTATTTTTCAACAACGTTCTGAAGGGAATAAAATTGTTGGGAAACAAAAGGCGCGCTGAAAGTTTCGACTATCCCAACCATAGTAAACATGTGGCGCAAAACACAGGGCTTAGGGCAAAACCAGAAAGATTTCTTCGAACCGTAAAACGCTACTGCCTAAATTCATAAACACCACTTCAGCTATAAAATTCCTCCACTGCTTCGAAACTCTTTATGTGGAAACCAGCATAATGAAATGGAAAGGTGACCATCGAAACGCTTTATGAGATTATATCTCGTCACAACCGTTAAAACTGAACCCACTCCCATCCTTTCCATTCTTGCACTGACCGCTAACTAAAGAAAGAGCCAACACTGCCGAACAGATCTTCCATCGATATCACATTGTGTAGCGATAAATTCACCAATCAGTGCATTGTCTTTAATATGAGATAAGTATTCAAGCGGAAATAAACCTAACTATTCACAGCAATCAATTCCAAGTTTCGAATTGAACTCGACCTTTCGACTCCAAAGATGCGAAGTATTGCTCACCATCAACGCCTCTACTTGACGCAATGTTTTTGAATTGCTTCATGACATCGTTCGGCATATCGTCAGCTCTACCCGCAATAAACACGTAACCTGAACTCCAACATTCAACTTATAGTCAGTCTTACCATGCTTTAAAAAATAACGGGGAAATATAAAGCATAGTCTCATATTCCTGTGTCGCAAAATGAGATGTTACTTGTTCACAATGCTTTCGAGGTGCACCTCCCACCATCCTCCATAATCTGCTAAACCCCCTAATAACTTTTGATCGCCGGTCGTCTTCAGAGACATCACAGTCTTAATTGGCAATAAAGTCTGATGCCGTTCATCCTAAAATCATGAAGCATCCTTACAACTCCTCACGCTATCGGCTTTTCTATTTCTCCACCACGAACAAGCATTATACAGTGTCCATCTTCTCTCAATAATGTCTTATGAGCCGCATATATACGGCTTGCTTACACAGGAACAGATTCCGCCCGACTTCGCACACACCCTCTAAAAGGCTTACCGTTATTATGTTCAAGAAGATCCCACACGGTATCAGCATTTTCGTTGATTCTATTCTGAACATATACCTGAAAAAGTTTCAACGTTTCACAACAACAGACAGAGCAAAGCTTTCATAGTAGGTCACACTGCTTATCTAATAGTCGACAAATCCCTCAATTACACATACAATTCTCTTGGTTTACACCTACTAACCCTGACTTCAACACGACCGCCTCCTCTAGCAATATTGAGGAAATTACAAATCCGCAACGATGACCATCCAACCAAATGTGACCAATCTGACCAGCTTAAAGCTGTAATTATATAAATATCAGCAATCAAACTGATCTACAAAATTTTCATAACTTCTTTGCTGAACAACTTAAAATTGAATATTTCCTGCTACTAATCTCTCCAAAAATTGAAGAACCCATAACCTTTAAGTCGTGAGGTTTCAAGCCGTGTTCATTAAAGTGCGCATTCACATGCATCGATCAGCTTTAACTAGCAAAACCCTTCGATTACTACAATCCACAAATCATCCCATCGGAAGAGCCAAAAGTCCGCCAACATCACAATATCAATAATGAAAGATGTGCGCCACCAGTCACACTCCTCTCCTACACAAATAAAAAGATACACACAGACGTTGCATATGTTGTCAATCCCTAAAATCTTTTCTCGAACCTTTCCAATTGACGGCGCAAATATCTATCTACTAAGATTATAAAATCTACAAAAAAGAAACAACCTTTTTTTGTGGATCATCTCTGCTGAATGCGGTGATAACACGAGTGCTATATAATGATGGCCATTCGTCCATAAAATAGAAGTCCTTCTTCTCGCCACGACATCCGAAAAACAACACTGATGGCGCAACTTCCTCCTCTCTTCTTATCCTTCAAAAATTACAAATTGGAATCAACATGAATGTCCACTAATTTTTTTTGTTGACTCTATATTCGTCACATTTTTCGACTATGATATGTCCATTTCAGTGACAAAAAACAATACGTTAATATGGCACTCAGGCCCTCAACTCATTCCTGAAATGGATGCCTAAACGATGAACAGAGATCACTATCTCGATGCGATCAGATTGTTCACTGACAATAAATATTCCACTATGAAGCACTTAAAAAATTATCAATGCAGCGATAAACAGATCTTAGCTCGTTGATTTCTTTGTGTTGGCGACAACACATAGTGATCATAAAGAAGATGGAACTGACATAAGCCAATGAGAGCAAGAAAAACTAGATGAATAGAACAAACAACACTCAAATTATTGAAATCATTTTTTTGCGTCTTCCATTGTCAAAAACAAAGTTTCGAAAAAACTCGTGACGATCCAGGAACTTCACTTTGAAGCCCAAGGCTGGATGCGAGGAACAATTTCAATCTCATCACCAACACAGCAATCAGTAAAACAAATCTCTTCATATAATAAACGCGTAAAAAATCGGAAATTGGATAGATACATCATGAATTTAAAAACGGAAGCAACTTAATATTTTTGGAAGGAACACAAAAAAAGTTTTAAGAAAGGAACGACTCACGAACATCTGTAGTTTAATATTGAACGAAACGGCGCCACACCTGTTCCCGGTCCAACAAGGATCAATGAACATTGTTCACCAGGCCATCTGAACCATCAGCAAATTACAATCTTCAGTTACAAGAATATCCTCTCTCCCACTCTTTCTTTCGAAGAAAATAAAAAAACTCAGAGGACTACTTTCTATACCTATATGCCTTACCAAGATTTTATGCTACAAACACAATAGTGAGTAATGCACAACTAATTGTTCAAGCACTTTCGCCATTACGTCGCTATTTTCAAATATCAGAAACCTTTTTAAATCCACAACCAACCCCTTTGTGTGGTACTTTTTGCTGCAAAAACAACAGACGAGTATTGTAAACGTTTGAACAGAAATGAGACGAATGTTCCCACCGTTTTGCCACTCAGTACCATCGTTGCCATCCCCTCACAGCTAACTACCTTCCAGCTCTTCCTTGTCGCAGATATCCAGTGGTACCTATCAGGGCATTAGATCACAGCAACAAACTGTTGAGAGAGGGAGTAAAACAGCATGCTAAGCTATCACAGCAATGTATGCCAAATCCAGTAAACTCGTTGAATGAAGTGAGAATATCTTTTCATACGACATAACTTTTGCGAACAAATCGGCAGCAAAAAATAAACCAACACTCTGTAAAGATTTCACTTTCCAAACAAAGTCATAATACTACTTCAGAGGATGTAAATTAATGGCCATATATAAGCAACTCTAATATCAGATAGCACTAAATTCTTCCCATTTGCATTCAGCATACCATCTTTATTTCACACGAAAAGAATTCAACGTTTAGATCCAAAAAACGAATTGACAACAAAACATTCGGAATATGGACGGCACAAATCGGATAAAAACAATAACCTAAAAGTCCCACGACGAACTCTGACGAAAACCTCATCGCCAGGACGAAGGCGACTTATATATGAGCTGCATAGACCCCGACGTAGCTCCACCATTCGCTTCATTCTATACTCCACCTAAATATTGAATTCTTCGCGAAGTGGCTTTCTGCTAGCAAAGGTATGCCAGCAAATAACAAATCGCAAAACCTTGCAAACAATTTTGTAAGCTTTATTAGTTTCCCAAATATTCCCAAAGATGCATAAATGACGATGCGAAGATGAGTGGTGGCCTGTAGATCAAAAGGACTTAACTTTCAAGACGCATGACTGAAGAGGTTCATCTTCTTGCTAATCAACTTACAAGCTTTTGCCTCGCTTGAATAGCTGCATCCGCTTATTGAACTCTCTATACACCATAAACGGCTTATTTTTTAACGCATCGATAAATTCTTTCAGATAGTCGACGAGAATTGTATGGGAGATTTGCTGAAGATGAGAGTATAATTCAGAGAGAATGTACAGCAATTTCCAATTTTCTAAGGAAGATGGAAAAGATTTAATCGATAGGGGCTATAATCATTCTTCTACTATACAAACAATAAGTGATTTTTGAATCATCTGCTTGCACTACAGCCCGACTTTCCTCTGTACAAGGCAGTCGCGATTTACTCGCCGCACCATATCGCCACCAATGAACAATGGTCTCCATATAGATTTTACTGTGATTCATTTTCTTCCTTAGTACGCCTTACGATCTCCGGAACAAGAATGTACTGGCCTTCGATTGGGATCGTAAATATCCGCTCGCTATTCCTCTCTTATTGGTCATATAAAACGTTAGCCAGACCTCTCTCTGGACCGAACAGAATAATTAACAACATTGAAAGCACTGACATTCAATTAAATGAAGCTGTTTACCTTTGCTACTAACAACTGCACAGTGCTATGCGTCTTAGGGCATGAGGCGATACTGAATGCGCGTGCACGAATCGCAGGTAACAGATCGAACAACCTCTCAGGTGGAATCGATTTCGCCGTATGCCCAAAGTCACGAAGCGTTTCAGCAATAGTTCGTTTTGGTCGAACGCAATAATCCAGATAATCGTCCTGCAAATTGCAAATATCACCTAACTTTACGGCAGGCCGACGGATTGACCTTTATTTCCTCCAACATTCGTTTAGTGTCTTTACAAAAGGTCAATACAAATATAGAAAACAACACCTTCCAAAGACTTCAACATCAAAACGTAGCACGTGAAGAGAGGATAAGCCAAGCAAGTACTCTGAACCATAATGATAACCTGCCTAAAATGAGTGAATTGAATCAAATACCTCAGCTGTCTACACCTGAAATCAACAATAACAGCGAAAACGAATCAGAACATAAAGGAGACTCACAAGTCCTTGTGCTGAAGCCAGCTCCATAAGTCTTTCCTTCTCAACTTCAAACGTCGACAACTTTGATAAAATTCTAAAGAACGATCGCCGTGGAGCTGTCTGTAGATCAAAATAACGCTCCAAACATGTTCGAAGGGAAGTGCAACCTGAAGAGGAATAAATACATCAACATTTACATCGCACAATTTTGACAGGGTTGGGAAGAAGTGAATAGGAAGTGCCTAGGAACGAAACAGAGAAAGGTACGTATTCTCTGCTTGCGAGGAAATGCCTCAAATGCAAAGCGATCTCTAAGTGAAAGTCATCAACATGTAAATAAATGCTGTTTACAGCTACTACCTGAATTTTGAAACTCCAAGACTCTTGGTCGGGCAGTCCTATTCTTTTTTTTTTTTTTTTTTGCGTCAGCGATCTCAGCGATGGCCCATTTTCTGTCAAATGACACCTTAATGGCACCATAAGCGAAAATTATTCCATTTCACAAAATTCAGACAACGGGAAATGAAATATACTTTTGAATTAAATCCTCAATTGAAGCCAAATATCTGCATAAGCAAGTGAAGAAGCAAAAAAAAAAAAAAAAGATGCGTTCGTCCTTCATGAGTGAACGGAATCTCGCAATAAATTGTGGGATTTTAAAACATAATCTGCCCTATCAGAGTGGTGATTCCAAAGTCGTCAACTGGGATTGGATTGCAAGGGAAGGTTTTGAGTTGTAGAAAAAGGCAAGGTGGGAGCCCTATAAGCCGCTCATGGAAGATGAAGGCGAATCTCAGAATTGCTCCACCGTTCTGTGAGGGAGCTCCACATCAAAAACAAACCACAAATAATCCAATTTGAAATGGGACGGCACGGAGAAGGAGGTGCTCGAAGCGTCAAAAACATTATGTGGGGAGACCCGCGGCATTTACCTCAGTGCAAAAAGGTAAATGAAAACACCATTTATACAGACTCTCAGGTGAATTCACTGGGGTATCTCAATATCCGAAATCTCAAAATTCTGCGAACGACCTGTGGCTCCGTAAAACCCCAATACACTTTACCAATAAGCTCCGATAGGAACCATTTTATTACATCTGAAAGCTCACCACCAAGCAGCCACTCCGGCAATGACGGGATATTCGTATCGGTTGGCACAGCATGAAACTTTCGATCAAGTATCGCATCACTATATCCCAATGCATCGAGTGCTATTGACAACGTTTCATGCAGATTAAATGGATGTACCATCATCACATCACCTGGGTTGTAGCTGAATAAATATCTTGATAAACGCCGGATACCTAAGAACTCTCGTAAACAGTTATAGGCAAATCCTTGGTTATAGGCAGCTATGAAAAATGTGGAGATTATTCCACATAAAGATCGGTAAGACCAAAACATATCCAATAAGACTAAGAAGTAGATAGCTTTGTAAGAATCTAGTATCAACAAGAAAAGTAACATCCACAGTGAAGTGAGTTTAAGCTGTAATACCTGACAGCAGCACATTCAAGCCTGTGGATGACCTCTGACACCTCGAAGAAATACACGGCTCCCAACTCCCCAAAAGATAAGAGAAGACTCGGTCGGTATCAAGATAACTATCACATATTCTCCTCTGAACTCACAAACAAACATCGGACATCATGTAACGGCTAAAACAGAGAGTGCAACGATTAGCCCATTTTGTCGCTAATTTTCTTACCTGATAATATTTTATATGCGGTGCTTCTCAAATAGCTGTCATCATTTTTTTCATGCAAGCCTATCTTTCCAATACGCAACAACTTAGCCCTCTATTTCAACCGATGTTCCATTCATAAATACCTAGCTATTCCACCGAAACGACTACAGCATATTCCCCAATATGTTCACCTATTTTTTGTTCCCACCTATATATATCTCAAAAT
>JAARMF010002477.1:0-27107 GCA_022844705.1 Toxascaris leonina
AACAATCACTTTTGAGTTCTTTTGATAACGGATACGCTCGTATTTGCAGCGGCTAATTAATTACTATTCGATGCCGTTCTCATTGTCCAAAGCGTAGCGTTTTATGCGCAATCTTCCGAAGTAATAAATGAGAAAAGCAATGAATTTCTTTAGCAAAATATTTTCGATATTAATTTGGCTATGAACTAGATAAAAAGAAATGAAATGTCGATCATTTCACATCAACTATTTGAGATTGTTTTATTTTCTTCAATAATTCATGAATGTTTATTTTTTCGCATCATTTTCAGGAGATGATGACGTCACTGTTGGGAAATTCTATGCGACATTCTTGATTCAAGATTATTTCCGAAGATTTAAAAAGCGGAAAGAACTCGAAGCGAAGGGTATGTGGTATAAGCGAGTGCTAATGCTGCACTCAAAAACTAACGCATGCACCTAATGAGTATCATCACAATTCGCACATATATATTCTCAATTTATTTCGATTGTTTCGATTTGCTCATAATCACCTTATCACTTTTTTTCGTTGCATTCTTATCACTTCGGTTGAGAGTTTTGACAACACATTTGATTGCAGCAGTTGCAATGAGTTCAAATATCTTTCGTCGGAAATCTGCGACTATGCCTATTCTTCATTTGTTTTCCTTTGAGAAGGGGAAGGGAGGCAGGAAGCAGAGAGATATAGGAGAGGGTTATAGTGCTCTATTACTGGACCTTTCAATCCATCTCGTTATTAACCCCATAATCGGGATTTCATGACGTTCGTTCAGCAACCTTTCCAGTTTTCTTCTTATGTACCGTTACACACTTACCGACTGGTTTATTGGGAATAATTTCAACCGCAGAGTGATTATTTTTTTGCCTATTTACTAATTGGACTAATTAAGTTCAATACAATGAAATGCTGAAAAATTTTGCGCATATTTAAGTACTCAGTCATATTCACCATCCGATCTGATAAAAAAAGAAATCTTTTTACGCGATTTATACGTGCAACAAAATTATACATTTTATTTTGTGGGTTTGTTAAAGCGCGTAGCATATAAGCTCTTTCATCACACTCTAACTTTCTTTTTCCTATTGACATTTCCTTAAAAAAGTATTCGGCTCATGTATGTGTAAACCTGCATTTCGAACAGGTGAAATCTAGGTGACGGTTGCGATTATAGCGTTTCTAGAAAGTAAACGATTAACAAGAAAGTAAACATAATATGAAATATTGATTAAATGGAAAGGAAATGATGTTTGGCATGAAAGGTCAAAATTATAAATATTTGGTTTATACCTCCCAAAAGGTCAATTATAACTATAAACAGCGTTAGCTGACGTCCGATAGTTCAATTATTGCTCAACTCTCGAGTCGAATAGCCACAACTCTCGACTAATGTCCTCTAAAATATTTACCAACTAACGCAATACATGTGATATCATAATGTATACATAGTTGTATATAACACAATGTATATATAATTTCACAAAATCGCTGCAATATTTTCATTAGTTTGGCTTGTTTATAGCACAACATAACTAGTGCACTAATATTTTATTTATATTGAATGAGCATATGCGATTTCTTACTAAATAATTGCTATGAACGGCATATTAGAGAAATGAATGCTAACAATTGGCACATTGCAATAGATAGCATGATTTAGCAGCATCCTACACTTTAGATTGCATAGTGTTAGAGTTTTCTGCACTATTTTGTCTAGATGGCTTTAGCTTCTTCTACGAGCACAACATTTCCCCCTCTCTTCCTCACTTTCTTTTGATAATGTGCTCAAAATCTATCTCGATTTCTGAAAATCTTCAAAAAATCGCCAAAAATACACCTATTTTTTGAGATTCGATTTGAAGCCGAAATTCATATATAAATATCTTCAATGGTATATTTTCGCCTATTTTACTATCAATCTGCAATCTCGTTTTCCATTGAAAATCCCATCTAAAAATTGTTGAGATTGTCTACCGAAGTTTCTTATAGATATCATAGTAGCGCTTGAATATTTCTTCGCATGAAGAAATATTTCACACGTCGTAGAGAATTGCACTATTGATTAGCATGAATTTATCGAGAAACTAATAACTGAAACCACAGAAACCAACAAGACGGAAAAGTGCATTTTTAAGGCTTCGTTAATGATTGATTATTTCATAAAATGTTTCAATTTAATGGATGATGGAAAATTTTGAATGACTAAAAGAAGATTAGTCTTAGTGATACTTTATATATTTTCACAAATATGACTCCCATCGTTTCTTCTCGAAATAAATTATCTGAAAATCGGTGAGAACTTCATCAACTATCCCACTCCTTCTGAGTGAAAACTACCGAGCAAAAATGCTCATTGATTGAATTGATCTTTGATCAGTTCTCTTTCCGCAATTCCTGTAGGCATATATGAGAAGGTATAGCGAAGTGAAGAAGTGTTTTTAATGAAGCAATATAGTGAATACTGTTTAGAACTATTGGCAGAAGGAAAAATAGACATAAAAATTTGTTTTCATGAGAGAAGAGAGAAATTGAGGGATTAAGAGACGAAGACAGATCGCTTTATCCGTAGATATGGGAAGGGGGGGGGGGGGGGGGGGGGGNAGTTTGAGGAACCATCTCCTTCGATTCCCTTTCCTTGCTCTGAACTCCTCACTCTCACTTGTTGGTCTATTTTTTTCATTGCAGTCCGTTCGTTCATTAACCTCTATACTTTTCCTTCGAATCGTTGAATTCTTTCACTCAAGCATCCGAATGAATTGTTGAAGACAATTGGACGAATCAAAATGTGGTTTCAGAATGCATGTGTGGTGCAGTGCGTTGTGAACGAGTAACAAGGTGTGATTGAGTGCATCCGCGTGTATTCGTTCAAGAGGGAATATTTATTTGAATATGTTTACTCAATGTTGCACTTTCAGTTGCAGGCATTCTTCCACAGCAAACATCACAAGCAATGGCATTACAAGCTGGTCTACGTACCTTACATGAAATTGGACCCGAATTGAAGAGAGCAATTTCTGGAAACTTAGAAACAGATTTCACGTTCGATGGAGAAGAACCTCAACATAGGGTTGGTTGGCTTCTCCCTTTTTTTTTGTTTCAATCGTTTTAGACCATCTCTATAGCATTGCGCATAAGATATCAGTGAAAGTCAGTATAATGAATCCTGATGTTCGGAAAATATCAATAAGTTAATAAGTAAAATGAAGCGAAAAATTCAAGTTGAAGCAAGGAACAATGGAAATTTTATAATTAGGCCGATGGATTAGCAATCCAAAGCTTGTCTGGATTGTAGAGAGGAGAGTATGGAGTGCTGGTGATGATGAAAGAGGGAGGGGAGGGGAGGGGGAGGAGGAGGGGGGGAAGGTGTTGTCTGTTTTTTTCTCGTTCAACGATACAACTTCATCATCGTTTCTCATACTTTTTTACTGTTCATTTCTGAACGAATGGCTGCATGCTCTTTCCATTTCATGCCAAAGTGGAGTTATTCTTTTGGGGAACAAGGCTAAAAGATAGCGATCGTGTTCTACATCATTATTCACCTGTCTCACCAAGCTTAATAGAGCGGCTGATATACGTGAAACCAAATACAAAATCTTTGATGATCAGACGATATCCATTGGGTATAAAGGAGGGCAATGATAAAGAAATGCGTTGTTCATAGACAAATAGATTTCGTCAAAGCCATCTGAAATAACAATAATAACAATAACAACAATAGGTAGGAATAGTAATAACAATAATAATAACAACAACAATACTAATGCAATAATAATAATAATAATAATAATAATAATAATAATAATAATAATAATAATAATAATAATAATAATAATAGAATATTGCAACAGAAAAATATTTTCGACTATCGATGCAAATATTCGAGAAAATAAGACATAACGCTCCATTTGTTGCTTCAGATAACCCATATATTTTTTGGTTGAATTGGTCTATATATTGAGCGCCTTTGCATTACCGTGAATACTAAGAATTCTTTNTACTAGCGACGTTAAAATAATTGTTGTATAATTCATCTTTAACTCATTAAAGTCCTACCCATAGAATCATCATTGACAAACATAACACTTTTTGTCATGAATACTAAGAATTCTTTTTCATAGCTGCGCCAATAAATTAACTCACAAAATTTTCAATTTATATCTCTATATTTCTAGTAATAAAAGCTCATACTTTTCCGCAGAATGTGAATGTCGTTGAATGTCGTTATCGAATTCTTTAGTTTTCTCATTTATTTGTAATAATTTTTATAAAAACTACAAAATATTAAAAACAAAATCAAATCCAATCGGATTGTTATTTTTATACGTCAATACAGACGAGTATACTTTTGAGTTTTTTTTTTTCTATTCACATATAATGACGTCAATATCATCTATTTATAAGTGCGAACAAAGTAGTAAGCATAGTTGATTAATTTCGTATATGGCTTCAAAAATTAATTTCCTTTGAGAATTCATTTTCGATACTGCGAATGTCAGTGTGAAATTCTTATTCGATGACAGCAAGAAGAAAAATTATTTTCGTTAATAATTGTTGCATGTCGAAGAGTACATAATCATTGTCAAGCTGTCAATCAGCTTTTCGAGTGTCATTTTCATTCGCTACGAATTCGTTCATTTGTTATTGCTTTCCTCAAATATTTGTTCGTTTTTCTCTCGTTTTTTTTTTTCCTCTTTTTCTCGTTTTTTCCTCTTTTTCTCGCTTTTTCCCTTTTATCTCGTTTTTTTTTCGTGAAGTATTCGGCGGAGAGTTATTCATTAGTCGTTCTTACTGCACAATGCATTTATATATTTGCAATTTGTATTGCAATTGCATATTTCTTGCCGTTTTATTCAAACGTCGAATTCCATAAAAATCCTATTTGCCTATAGTCAAATTCTTCCACGATAGAATCATTTCGATCATTTTCGCTTCATCGATAGGCTTCATTTCCGGTGAACGATTCTCACAGATGCAACCATTTCATAAGGAAACTCAAAAGTATTTCCCGTAAACACGAATGGACCTCATAAATAAGAGCTTTCATTAATTGTGTGAATAGAATTTATGGCTTTTCTTCATTGCTGGAGAATAGTGGATGAATGATGGGATGTGAGAAAGGTGGAATAGAAAACAGCATGAGTAATTGAAAAGATTCATAGAGTTTATTTTTTAGGATATCCTGGATGAAGTCATGAATTTCCTTCGAACGTAATTCAGTGCTCTATGTATTTTGTGCCCACCGTTATCTCTGTCTTTCCCCCTCTTCCACCATTCTCCTCACTTTCCTCCACCTTCATTTTCTTCATATTTCCTTCGTTGTCTCTCCCTGCCATCTTATTTTCCTCCATCTTCATTTCCCTTCCCATTNAATCTCTCCCTGCCATCTTACCTCCATCTTCATTTCCCTTCCCATTACGTTTCTAAACGTTCTATAAACGCCTCTAAATGCACAATTTTTTTTTATTTGCATCGATACAGTAGTTCGTCTCTTAATCGCAATGCTTCGAATGTCTCAACAGTTATGAGGTGTAAGTGGAGTTTTTCCGCTAGCGACGTTTTAGCGTTCATTCAAATAAGCCATCAATATAGTGCAATTAGTAGAAAAGCCTACTTGCCTCAAGTAAATGCTCGTTGAGTATTTTAGCACTAATTTAAGGCGACAGCCGTGAGACAATACGAATGAAGTCTATTGAACATTCCGCCCACTTTTTTCCCCCACTAATGCATCAACAATTCGAGAAAAATGCGCACATATTAGCGCACTCTGTTTTTCACCTTGTTGACTTCCGATGACTTCCGATTGCTTATCATCCATAACGCGGCTATAGCATTCATTTTCAGATGTTGTACCGAACTCATCAAGTATATTTCCATTTCTTTTATCGGTGCATTTTTATACTATAATTATCAAAAATGCTAAAGAATCGATTAACTAATTCAATTGACCACAAGAAAATTCAATAGATTTCTGTATTTAAAGCCGTTGGGATAGCTTCTCTCATAATTATTTTAACGAATAAAACGTATGTAAAATTTCATCGATTTTGAAGTGCTTTTTGAGTGTACAATATGGTATTGAAACGTGTTTAGCATATATTATATAGACAATGAACTGATGAGAATACAGGCGAATACTTAGCGTTTTACATTTTCATAAATGCAGTATCATTTAATATGTGGCCTCTCAATCATCACCTTCCACACTAACACCTTTCCAGGTATAGCTGTCGCCTATAACGCAACTACTAACACCTTTCCAGGTATAGCTGCCGCCTATAACACAACTACATTTCGTCCCTGTCTCTCTCTCTCACAAAACGCGACCTTGTAGCCAAGTTTTATGCATGCGTAAGTGGAAGAAATGAACTCTTGGTGAAGAGGAAGTAAATGAAGTGAGATGAATAAATGAAGTCGAGTTATTGCGATACTAATGATCGGAATGATCGTTGAAACGCTAGTCATTCACGTAAACCCTTTTAACTTGTCTTAGAGAAGCTGCATCAATGACTATCATTGTTTGTACACCGCTGCGACAATTAAAAGTCCTCGACTTCATTCTGATGATATCCCACAGTTTTTCAGGATTTCAAACTTCTACGACCACTAGGGAAGACAGCTCAAACATGGACTAGATTTTACCTGATCGCACTTGGTAGATTATCCTTTGGCATGCAAAAAAGAGCTTTGCGATATAGGCTGCCGTTCTTAGAGCACGAAGAGTGCACCTCATTGAAATATCAGTGATTCGCTTCTTCGTTTGTGATAGGTTTAATTGCCCAGGTTTGAGGCTTGTTACTATGACTATGGCTCATTGAACCGAAACGTGAGTACGAATATTTCTATATGTTTTGGGCGAATTCCGACGTGCATAACAAGAAATAATCGTGGTATTAATATTTACATCGTTTTAATATTTGCGTATTGAATATTATTTAATCGTTCATGGGAAATTAATTGACAATAGTCATATTACGAGGAATATAACTGAAGTAGCTAATTCGTCGAGAATTCAGCAAATGTTGCTGAAATTTCCGCCTCAATATTTTGCATTCTCTATATAATTAATTATTCAACTAAAATATGCAAATAAGTACATCAGTTATGAATTGAATAATATTTTTATAATATGTTAACAAATTATGCAATGAAATATTCGAGTAGGAGACATTGCATTAACAGAAGCAATAGAAGAGCATAAATTCCACTCCCTATGTAGGAGAGGAAGAATAGCTGCCACATTGTAGGTTTTCTTTCTTTCAAAACAAATTCATTTCCACCAAATTCGCGAATAGAGACCGTATCGTACTCACCAACATTTGTGTAACTATGTATCTAAATGTGCATATATGTGTATATGTGTGTTTATTCGTCTTTTCAATAGCTTCAACTCAACAGATACTAAAGCTACAGCCATAAAAATTATTTTTCTAGTGCATGTAATCTGAAAGATTTATGTGAATTAGTCACATAAATGTTTCTCCGCTAAAAATTAATTACAACTTGAGGTTTATTTTATAACAGTGAGTTTTCATCTTGTACTTATCGAATCATGGAGAACGATGTATTATTTATAGGTCATTTTACTTCTTCGAACGCTCGCATAAGACTCCGAGAAAAATTCATGGCTTTTTCGAATAAATTCGGTTACTATTCTTTAGTGAAGAATTTTTTGAACAAGAGCATCCCTATATATAAAGAAGAAAGCGTAACAGCACGTGTCCAATAGAATGAATATAGAAGGAATCAAATATAGAAGCATGCTTAGGTATAAACATTGCATATTATCATGTATTTAAAAACCGATAGAGGTTGATGAATGCATGAACCGGAGATCTTAAATAACATACGTGTGGGAATGCAAAATGGACATTTGATAGTGAATTATAGCCGGTAGGCAGCAGATATTGTCGATAGATCGCATTGCTTCAAGCGTCATTTAAATGCACGCCAAGTTAACTGTCACAAGCATTTCCATCGTGGACGAGACTGATGGAGAGCATTAGGTGATAAAACTAATTGTTTTGATGGCTAAGTAAAGCGATTTTCTGAACGTCGAGAGTAAAAGAATATGTTTTTTTAGATGTTTTCCAATGGCGTATATTTGGAGAGGTAGATATTTTTCTTTAAGAGTTGGAAGAAAATAACGTTGTATTTTGCTTTCCGATGAAATCAAGAGGGTGATCCAGATGCTCTACCCAAGAATGATCCTATGCTTTTGGTGTTTTCCAAGTTTTCTTATTTTTTTATTATTAAAATTTGTGGCTATTCAACTTATAAGTGCGGTCAATAGCCTTTCTCCTCTCTTATGTTTTCCATCTATGTTTTGACCATACTTTATTTCTCACAATAAAACTTGATGAGTCATGCCGGAAGAACGTTTATCGTATGTGTTTTGGCATTTCATTCATTTGACCAACCGGTTCAAAACGATCTGAACAAAAAAGTTTTGCATTTCACTCATCTAACCAACCGGTTCACAATGATTTCAACAAAAACTAAAATTCATATGCACCACTGATAACACTCCTCTGCGCTGACCACTTCAATCGTTGATTAAAAATTTCCTATCGAGGCACCTCTATTCTATGATTACATCGTGTTATATGTGAATTCGATCGTAAAATATATGAAAATTTCTTTTGTACGTTTAGATTAAATATTTTCTTCTGAATTTCATCGATCAACGCAAAACATCGAAAGGGTATTTGGAAGAGTATTTGAAGATTTCTGTGAAGTCGTTATTGGCGACAAATCTGAGAAAGGAAAAAGAATTTTTCTTCACTTCAGAAAAAAATTTATTCACTTCATTTTCGCATTTACTGAAAAGTTGAATTGAAGAACACATTAAAAGATATTTCCATAATGCATTCGATTAAGGCTTCGGTGTATTATTAATGAGATTAATGACTTTAATGGGAATTGAAACAACCTTAACGCTATCATGATAGAGCCGGGTTATTAAACGTTGTTGAGGGTAATTTCCACGAAGATCTCCACGAAGACCATCTAAGATCTGAATTTTTAGCGAATTTCAGTGGAAAAAATATTCGTAATATGATTAACGTTGATACGGTTGAGTCATATAATTATTGGAAACTTTGATGAGACTTCTTAGTTTTTTTTTCTTACGTCTATAAATGGCGAGACGAGAGAGTATTTATTCATCTTTATATATCATTTGCTAAGTGCTATATCTTTTAGCTGTTTAGATTTTGCACTATCATTTAAAAGTCTTCAATATCTTGAAATTTCGATAAAAATTTATATAATTTATTTCATATTATAGAACAATTTCTGGTGGAAATCACTCGTTGAATATTTTTTGCAACATCTCTGCCAATATATCTGTTTGCAATGTTGTAATTTTTGAATAATTCTTTGTATTCTTTTCTTTGTTCGGAAAGCATTCGATAAGGAATCGTTGAGAAGGGCAGATATTTGTGCTGATGGATGCGTCAAATTTTTCTCCTAGGATACGAGGGAATTTTATGTGGCATACACACAAAGAAATGACGATTGCAAGAGAATGAATGAAAGAATGTTATTTGTTCAAGCATAGTAATTAAAGTGGTGATGTTGAATCGTAATAGCTCGGATGGAAATAGCTTAATATCACCCCTACGAAACGATCTTCAAGGATATTTGAAGGTGTTGAAATATCTTATAACATTTATTGTGCTATTGCAGCGTCCACATTCGTTATTCAACAACATAATGACAGCATTGGGAGGTACAGCACGTAGCAATCATCAAGAAATGCCTCGTGAAGAACGTACTTCTCGACTTTTACCTCTTACAGGTATTCATTCCTTTCTCTCTCTTTTTTTTGTTCTGCTCTATTCTTATTAATTTCGTTTTCTTGAATATGAATATTATTTATTCACTTATTTACTACGACGATTATTAATTATTATTATCTATGATTTGAAGGCGGATGAGATTTTAGGATGCTTTTAACAAGCGTACAAAGGAGGTTTTCCTGGTTTTAGTAAAATTTTTACTACTACGTTTTAGATCTTTGAACAATTTTATTGATATTCATTTATTGCAAATGACAAGCATCTCATAAGATGTTTCATATAGGACGCATGATTATTTCGAATCTATCGATGTAGTAATGAACGGAATGAATATGAAGTGATTCTACTAATTGAATATAGGAAGCCTTATATTAGCCTTTGGCATATTGGATGCGAAAATCATCAACACTGAGATGCTCTCAGTAATTAATTCAATTGATAGCGTATTTGTTGAAAACATTTTTAATAATTAAATAGGTTTTCCGTAGCGTCATTCGTATGAGCGTTCCAAATATTATTATGCCTTCTATGCCTTTTCATCCGCCAACTCATATTTTCCCAAAATGTTGTTAGCAGTGATTTTGTTAAGTAGAGATTTGGAGTTGTATTTTTTTCGAGATTTTATCCAATAGCATCGAGGGAATTTTATTCAATTATATATAAATTTAATTACATTTTCTCGAAGAACTCATAGTTCTCATTGAGATTCTTATCGTAATTCTAAGCAAAGATTTTACGAACCCTATAGGGTCATTACTTTTGCTAGATATGGTGGAATTTAATAGAAAAGTTCGTCAAGTTTCAGGTTATTCTCTGTTGGCCGTAATAACTGAATAGACAGCAAAACAATTAGCTGAAATAATATCCACACAAGCTGTTCCACTTATCTGCGGACATATTCTAAGTACACATTAGTATAGAATCATTAATCTTGTTCACATCTTTCATCAGAGGTTCATTCATCGTTGCAGCTAATCATCCAGCCGTATCGCCAACACATTCACTTCGAGGTAATGATTTGATGTCTCTTGTAACACATAGTGGTGTTGCGACAAATTGTTCAGTGAATCTACCACCGTCAGCACGATCGAATGGTGGTCTCGTTCAACGTCGTCTACCAAAGATTCCACCTATTAATCTCTCATTTGATCAGAAGCCATATGCAGATGATATCAATACACCTCGTGTAACAGGTCCATACGATCATCGCTATATTGTTGCGAACAGAAAGTTTGTTTTTATTTATCTTTATTTTTTTCCAAAAGCTCAAATAATTTTCTTCATATCTACACTACAGGTGTGTAATTGAAAAGGTGCACTTGATATCCTTTCGTGAATTATTCACGATGACCTGATTTATTGAATACAAAGAAAAATACAAATGCAGCTATAGGTTCATCGATCCCCTCGTATCGATGTAGTTGACAACGATGTCCACACATGGCTGTTGTGACCAGATTTTCGGGAACGCCTGATGGTCAGCTTTCTGGCGATTCATTGGGAAATCAGCCGGGAGTCGAACTCGGATGTAAATTACTCAATAGCCAATGAAATAAATTAATTAATTAATGAGTCAATGAGCAAGTAAATTGATAGATAAATAAACAAATAAATAAGTAAATGAATCAACTAGTTCACAGTGCCCTGATTCACCCAGNCAACGAGTTCACAGTGCCCTGATTCACCCAGTAAATAATTAAATAAATAAACAAAAAAATAAATAAATAAGCAAATAAATAAACAAATAAGTGAATAAATGAAACGAAATAAAAAATAACAGCACAAAAATGTGCGCTAAAGCAGTTGTGGAATAATGAACTTTATTATTATATGCTTAGGAAAAGTTACAATTATTCCCGCTGAAGTGCATTTTTTGGATGAGTGAGGTTTAAAAAAATTGACAGCCCATAATATTTACTTCAATGTAAGTTGAATGATTCCTCCTTTTGTGGCCCTTAAAGAGGCGCACATATAGAAGATAATTTGCTATTCAAAAATGAGCCTATATTTTTGGCACTTCGAATATATTTAACGAAAAATTGATGTACGATAAATGATGACTGCCTAATCGTCGCTTATTACAATAAGACATTTTTTAAAATCTCTAACTTGAAGAATTCTTTTTATTCTTTTTTGCCAAAATATTATTTTGGCAAATGGAGTTTATATTGAAAAGAAAGAACTTTGACGATGGTTTTCGATTAAATGACTATATGAGGTATACTATACTCAATAAATATAGCAGACAAATTATGAGTGAGAAATAAGACCGAATAATTGCATCAAAAAAGGGAAAAAATTAGGCGACTCAAAAATTGCACTCGCATTCCCTCTTTTTTTTTATCTACTTATTCGGAAACCCCGTCTAGAAAAATTAGGCTGATGCGTTAATTCATATTAACTATCGATGAGAAATTATACCAGTGAATAACACGGAGAAATATGGTTCATCTAATTAAGTTTATCTATTTCTTGTGGGGAAAAAAAAAATTGAATATTAGTTGCAATTATTGTTAAAATCATAGCCAGCAATCCCTTCAAAATTACAATATCTGAATATTTTCTGTATTTTTCTAATAATTCCACGAGTAGTTTTTTTTTCATCCCTTCGAATGTTATGAATAATTTCCACTATTGATATAAGAGATTTCACTCAATAGTTGGTTGGAAAGCTTTATCTGCAATGAAATTTGCTTGGCAACAAATATTGCTTTAGATACTTTTGTAGATATTTTAGCATAAAAAGTTTCTATTTCTATATGTACGATCGCCTCTATTAGGCAATAATAAAGGTAAGCAAAGCTCTATTCTAATATGTGAAGAATAAGTTGGAATGCACTTATAGCATACCATTGGATGTGGATGAGGATGAAGAATGGTATGAGCGTCGTGAGGCTAATCATGTCCGACATGATGAGAGATGGACAAACGATGGAATGCCAGAGAGAGGCCTTCGGGAGCCTTTCCTTCTTGCACGTAGTCAAGCTCTCGCAATTGCTGGTGTACCACCTGATATGAGCGATGCATTCGAAGGCACATACAGGTAATATCACATCAACTGCTAGATTTTTCTAATTCCACTGAAATGATGAGGAAATTCTCGTCGAGAAAAGTGAAATTTTATAGAGTGATAGAGATTTTATTTCATAGCTTCACACAGCTTATCCTATATGAAAAGCAATGGAAGTGTATGCTTGAACGAGAAGCACATATTGCCGTCATTCGAAATAAACCTTCATTGAATGCTGGAACGAACAGAAAATGTATGCTATCAAATTTTAAGCAAAACAAAAACAGGTTTAAATATAAGCAGGATTTTGAAAAAGCTGCTACTCCAATACATTAGTGTGGCGGCTGCGGAAGAAAAAATTCTGGATAAGGCATTTTTTGCAGGATGCTGTCAGTGCGGCTTTTCTGTTATTATCATTGCCAGTAGAAAATGCCTCGGTTTGAACGAGGATGTCACTTCGAAATGAAGTACATTTGAAAGCCACAAACAATAATCATTTTACTAAGGGCAGCTTTTGATCACTGCCACCCATATAAGATTATATTGTGTAGCGTTGGCAGGTTGACAACGGAAGGGTGGTGAGAAAGGTTGGGAGGAGTTGAGAGAGCAGGAAACGAAAAAACATTGGAGGCCAAATAGTGGTTGTGGTGGTCTAATACCACCACGATTGCAGACCCGCTCCGGATGGTAAATCAGTACGTTTACCATTTTCGAGCAGACCGGTGCTGAGGCCTGCTGAAGCGAACGAAGAGGGCCTTACCGAACGATTGGTTGGTGAGGCTCTCGGTCTAGGCAGGTATATGGACGAACGAGTTGTTGAGGCGGCTCGCCGAGAAATCGCAGAAGGTTTTTTTCTCAAATAATCTCATTTCTTTAAAATATTCACTAAATGCTGATGACTTTATTTCGAATAATACTCTAGAAATGAGTACATCGTTGTCGTCGAATATTCCAAATGTCCGAGGAGAGTGAAGGGATATTTTTTTATAAGCTATATATACAGTGCTTCAGAGAGATAGTAACAGAAATACTTTGCTTCCATTTCGGTTTTTATCGATAGCGCTTAAAAGACGGCATAAAATGAAATAGTCGAAGTTCGAAGAAGAGAGGAAATAATTCGCCATGAAAAAAAACATAGTTTTATGTCGAAAATCTCGAGCGATTTATTTTTTCAGCCTATTCGCTCGAGGAATCTGAATTGGAAAGCGCAGCGGTAGCGTTAACGGACGCGCGCTATTTGGAGCACTTGGGTATGGAACGATCGGAGGTTCGCGACTTCAATCGTTATTCGGCGTCGGCGTTATTACGTCCGGCACCATCACAGGAAACCCATGAAGACGATCTCCTGCTCGTCACCACGTTGTAATCAACAACGTTTTTTTTATTCTTCAATAAGCCTCTTAAATGTGCACAAACCACGCCACTCAAATAATGCCTTCACTTTTATACCTAATTATATAATTATCCTTTCGAGCATCTCTCTTTTTATTGACTCATTTGAACACCTCAACAAGATCACATAGATCTCAAGCAGATTTGATGAAAAGAAATATTATTTGATATTATTTATTCGCTTAAATTTCCCGGAGAGATATGTTCATCGCGATAGTTCGCTGGAAAGTTTCCTTAGCGACCGTTAGAGAGTTTGTTTAAATTTCGATGATATTCTCAAAAAATTTGCTTGTAAGCTTAGGGGAGCTCAAAACTGCTCCAGAGCCGCACTTTTGCGATGTCATAACTTAACCAATCAATTGGTAATTTAATATGCTCCTTTGGCATTACTTCTTAGCGATCAATACATATTTTATTTAGTAGCTATGCCGGCTAGCAATAAGCTTCTGAATCAGATAAATCAACGAAGAAAACTTAATTTCTTCGTAAAATTATTTCGAGAATCTTGCCTCTAAATTGTCGAGCACTTTGCTCATTTGTAGAAAAAAATATGGAGTGCGTTAACCAAGGAAACTTTGAATCTTTGGGATGAAATCTCATTAATTGCCGTTGAAACAGTTGAAATCGAAAAAAAAAATAGCGACTAAGTATGCAAACAAGCCGTTATAAAAGGTTTTCCAAAAAAAGGTGTAAATATTGAAAACAAATAAAATTAATGTCGAAATTAAACGTCGAGAATTTCTCTCTGTCACTCTCCCTCAAAAAAAAAAATATAACTGTTGAGTTTTTATGAAAATGATCACTATTGAAGAGATGCGTCGAGTGGCGAAGTTTATGCACCAAATTTGCACCTATTTAACAAGTGCCCTTTGTTGTTCACTTGGTGAGCGCCGTCGAGGAAATTTTTATTTTTTATTTCTTTTTTTTCTCATTGAATGTTTATAGTTGTGTTTCGTTTTTTTCTATTGCTATTATTTTTTGAAGAGAGAAGAAAAAAAAAGAGAACGTCTATAATTTGTCTCCAATTGTTGCGAATGGTGCTATAATTTTTTTCTTTGATTTTCGATTGTTATATATATGATATATATACATACATTTTTTTTTCTGCAGAAGAAAAAAATTTCCGATAAAGAAACGTTAGATGAAAATTAATTTGTTATCTTCCATTGATAAGATAAACCACATTAAATAATGCTCAAATTCAATGGATATTATTATTATTATTATTATTATTATTATTATTATTATTATTATTATTATTATTATTATTATTAAAATAATTTTTGAGCAAAGGAAGAACTAGGGAATATTGTTGGAATTATTCTAATCTTTCAAAAATTATTTCAATAATTTCTAGAAATTTTTCTCTGAATATTTATTGTCGAATTTTCAACATAAAAAGTCGGAAAAATACGAACGGCAAACTCTAAATAGAAATTATCCGAAAAATTCAACGATTTCAATCGATCAATCGCTCCATCAATTATTACGTTTAATTTCATCTCACTGCGTTAGAATATCTCTTTCTTTTTTCTTTCATTTTCACAATTGTTACGCCTCATTTTTGGTGATTTCTTGTTAATTCATCGAAATGATATGATAAATTTCATGGTGAAAACTCTTGAAAAATTATAAAAGAATAAAAAATATGGATAATTTAATTAACTGCATAGATAATTTCAAATCATATTTTTGAGCAAATTTTGTCGATATTTTTAATGCTTTTCAAAAACGAAACATTAGAATGCGAAAAAAGCAATTAATATTTTCATTTGCTTTAAAGAAAAATACGTTCTATAAATTGAAATTCGGGCGAATGAGCGAAACGATCGTCTATCGATATTCAAAATTTCACATCATATAAATGCGAAACGTTCGACAACGATCGCTTACGTTATCGCAACATTTTGAAGAAATCGTGCCTCGACTATTAAACACTGCAAATCCTACGTTTATAATTAGCTTGTTGATTTGCTAAAGCTCATTCGAATGGTATTACCCAATATCGATGAGGGTGCTAGGGTATTGTCTCGTCACTAATTTCAATTGTTAACACAGTGAAACTATTAAAGCTATAAGCTGCTATTAGAGCTTTCGCTCTATCGTTAGGATAGGATAAACAACGATGTGCATATCAGTAAGCTTCGACTGTTGGACATACAAGATATAAAGATACAAAGACAGCTGTAGTTTCTTCGATTCCCGTATCGATGCAGCTGACAACCGTGCTCAAATATGGATGTTGTTAATGGATTTTTGGAACGCGTGATGGTCAGTCAGCCATCTGGCAATCCGTTGAAAAGTAAACCGTGAATCGAACCCGGATCTCTTCGCTTAAAAGGCGAAGGCTCTAATGCCGAGCATATCACATTTAAATGCTTATCACTTATATAAAACGTCAAGTTTTAAAGTATTGGAAGCTCAAACATGTGCCAAGCGATCGAAGTACAACATGATGACTTCAGTATCCTTCAAGATTAGCGTTTTTCGCGAACAAATTCTCAGCATTTCCTCAATGATTTAGCGAAGAGCCACATTCAGCTAAATGTCATTTTTGGTCACCAATCTCAAATTGGATATGAATGTTCCGCACTGAAACGATAAGTAATTCAACTTCTTCGGTTATTCAGGTTTTTGCAATTCGAAATTAAACAAATGTATCCATCATCTTTCTGCTTCCTTTTCCTCATCGCTGCAACGTCGATCAAGCCTATCAACGTGCTATCACATTAAACAAAGGTTGACGAGAATGCGACCTAAACCTATCTATTAAAATCTCGAAAGTACTATTATGCATATAGTTAAAAATATGTTCCATCATGCCGCGAAGTCGAGTTTTTTCTCTGATTATTGTCAGAACTTTCCTAAGCAAAGCAAAAACTAAGCGAGAGGTTTTGAACTTTCTTAAATGCATCAGAATTTGCTCGGTAACTGTAGTATAAACCAGGCTTGCGTATTTTGTCCTTTTGAATGTCTTGAAGCATTCCGAATGAACACGACGTGGTCAACTCCAGAAGGTTTCCTTTCATTCTTCGACTGCTTCGAAGATGCTTACATTGAATGCCACAATCGTAACGACTCTCAGCATCTGCCACTGTTCTGATGGAAGATTAAGACAATTTGCACGGGATGGTTGAACGTGCATGACTGGGTCCATTCGCGCAGATGCCCTTCATAAACATCATCAAGCTAAACAAGAAAATCGGGTGAATGATAGAGGATGGTTAAACTGTTCCAGGATATCTTCAATGATTTGGTTATTACTTCTCTCAATGTTCTCTTCTATATGTTTCTTTTTCACTGGTTAAACTACTGTGGCAATTAAACTCATGTTCAAAAGCGACTTTCAAGAGAGGCTTGCGCGTACTAAAATTTCGTCGTGAAACTCCACTGTAAACTATGTGTTAGCAGTTATTGAACTGAGGGACGATCTGACGTCTTGATGGCCCATCCGTCGATCACTAATCCGGGGATCTGGAAAACCACCGTCAGGATACGAAATGACGCGTGATCGCTTAGCGCAAAAGCTGCGAAATATTACAATGGAGGTGATGAACGAATATGTGACTAGCAACAGGAAGGGTGTGAAGCGTAGTCAACGGGCAGAGACGTGAGCCTTCTGTGGCTGCAGCTACTACATCTTTGCATTTGACAGAACCTGAATAGGTCACTTCGGAGCAGCAAATGAATAAAACCAGCATTTGTGCTCGTCTAACATTCCATCACGCACGGTAAGACGGACACGAACCACATTGCCTGAGCAGAACGATCGATCTGTGAGCTTCAAAAGCATGATCTCGACATGCGTGGCAAAACTTGAATTGTATTTCCTGATCCTCAACCAAGTCACTTCCAAGAGCAGCATCTGATCTTTCTTCGCCAAAAATATTTGCATTTCGGCCTTATTCCAAGCAAAATATTCAACAAACGAAATTTGGACCGCACACTAGCCGTTGAACTGACCATCTAAGAAGCTTTCATTAAAACAATGGACGAAACATTCGGCAGCATAGAGAACGAAGAATATTAGTTGTTCGGATGGGCAAATTTGCAGCGCTGATGTGCAACTTCATTGATTAGAAAGAGCCATGTGAAATAAACTTTCGCAAATCCCATAGAACAACAGAAGTGAAGTGAATGCAAGTATAAGTACAAAATCTTCAACAAACTGAAAATAAATGCTAGAATATCCTTTAAAAGACATCGGATTTTCATGGATCAACGCTTCAGTCAATTGGCTTGTCACTCTCCTCAACCAAGCTGGCGCAGGCTAGCAAAGAAGCTGCCGTAGGATCGATACGACCTGTTCCTTTTGCAGTCTTTAGCAGTTGAATTTTCCCCGAATTCTTTCAATATTTTTTCGTAAAACTTCTATAAATTGTGAAGAAATAAATGAAACGCCATTATGCGATTATATTCTAATTCTTTATCGAAGAGCTTCGTCTTTTGAGTAGCTGATCGGTGAGCAATTCAAGCAATCCTAGTCGACTCCAAAATTATATAGCCGATGAACAGCCGATATTTTTATACCAAATAATGATGTCATAGTACTAACACTTTCTCTACAGTACTATATTTATAGTTCTGCCACTAAGATTATATAATACTGTACTTCTACTACATTTCGAACACTTACTGTGCTACACCTACAACGTATCGTCGATTTCAAATTTGGTACGATACTGTACAAGGTGTTTTCGCCATAAAAGTGCAATATTAGCAGGTACTTTTTGCGCCTTAGATTTTTCTTGACATACACGAAACGGAGAGGAGGCGGTTACATTATTATTGAGTAGAACGAATATCACCCATGTGATCGTTGATTGAAATAGCTTAATCATTAGCACAATAGTGTGAACATTGAACGAAAAGATTGAAGAATTCATTGGAACAAGCTTGAGAATAAAATCAATACTTTCTGCATAAAGAAAAAGAAACAGACCAAATTTTCTACGGGCTGAACGTTCCCTCGGACAAAATGTTCATGCTCATTCTGCGCCTATCGAAATCTCGGAAACCTTCTGCCGTGTCTTCCGGTCAACTAAACGGCCACCATCCATTTTTCTCATGTAGACAACTACCGATTGAGAAGGGAGAAAGTTTCAGTAAGCATACAAAATGAATGTAGCTAGACAACCTAAGAAGTTAAAGGTTGAAGCAAAAAAAAAACGGCTGAAACGACGATGTCATTTGAACGTTAATGGATCGTAGCGACAAGTAGTTTAAGAAAGCATAATTGGGAACGAAAGGATCGGAAAAAATGCACGACATTTTTTTTTCACAACGACACATATACCAGCCGCCAAGCAAACACGAATACGAATCATGCTCCCGTGAAGAGACAGGAGGAGATGAACTACCATACTTTTATGCATCGTTTTTTTTCCTGCGCTATGCTGCGCTTCTCTGTAGGATTTCCTTAGCTAATTCCCATTCGTTTGAGGAGCAATAATTTCTGAAAACTGTGATGTGAGGGGTAGGACGATGCTGAAAGGAATAGGATGACATTCGTTGTTGACATTCGGAACCGAAGGGGTATCAAGGATTCAATTATTGCTGCAATGATAAACTGCATTCGGGACGGATCTCGCAAAAGTGCATTTTTGAGTTTGAAGAAGCGGCATGGACGGCGTGGTGCACAGGAAACTGAACAAGCCTACCTTGAGGTCCTGGGGAGCGTGCGCATCGAGTTTTCAGTACGCAAACTCGAACGCAAACATATTATGCGCTTCTGAGGATGAATACGAGGTACTCTATGCTGAAACAGTGAAAACTGACTGCAATAAGCAGCTTAGGCATAGAAGATGATCGTGCATCGTTCTACTCTGACGACAATACGTTGAATCCGGTGAAGTTGATGATTTCGGGACGACGAATGGAAAAATTAAGATCAATATGCGGTTTTCAAAAAGCCTGAGCTGTTTACCTCATACCCTGCAACTAGGACCGGCAGGGAGTCTGAAAGCAACCGGATGTCGTTCTTGGGTAGGTGCGCTAATTAAGGTCGAACGGAATTTCGGGATAATACAGCCAATGCCTGAAACGCCCCATCCAAGGTCGGAGCTGAATTTAAGTTGAAGGGTTCAATAGTGGGTACTAGCTCATTTCTGTTGACAGCATTTCTGAAAATCGACAGAAATGCGAACAGACTTGTGCACACAAAGCACATGGTGGAAAACAGCAAGCAGCTTCATCTCCTCTTGTCTCTTGAAAGGAATGTTGTTCGCATACCCAGTTGCTTGGCGGCTGATACGTGTATTATTGCGACAAAAATATCCCATGTCTTATTCCGACCCTCTGTTTCCATTCTCACTTCCTCCTCTGCGGTGCACTCCTCAACTATTATGCTTCCTGCCGGTATGATCCATTGAGGTTGAAATGACATTGATGTTTCTGATTTCGACTTTCGTTATCTTTCTTCATGCACTTTGTCTGCATTCAGAAACCTTCCACTTTTTAGTTGCGAGTAGTCGATGTGAAAATGAGTGGCGGCTGTCTATTTGATCAGAAGATATTGCAAATGGTTTTCGTGATCTAACTCAGCCCATCGGTAGTTTCATTCATATCGACTTTATTCTGGTGTTGTTTCGGTGCTTTTCCCAATCTTTTCAATGATCGATCTTATTATTCTCTTGGATTTTGTTTCTTTTTACTCATCGATAATGTGACTTCTCCTCTGCCACTGATGGCAAACTCGAAGTACAAAATGTACGGTATTAATACATCATAGTTTTGAGGCTAAAATACCTGATATAATATTGTACTATATCGCATTGATAGGTGCAGTACAGTAGGTATTTGGAAAAGTGCTAGAAGTACAGTATCATATCGCTTTCTAGGGGGAAGTATATGCACAATATTATACCGAATATTTAAGTACATTGCCATTACTAATCTGCCACACAAACTATCAAAATTAAAGCTGAGCTGGCTGTTTTCCTATAGATTCGGGCGGTCAGCGTATTCGATGCAAAAGTTGATTAATTCGACTGCGATGATTGCTTCTTGGCTTATTTTTTGTAAGTAAGTTGAAGGTTTAGTCTAAATTTTGTTATCGCTTTCTTTAATCGGTTCGTCATTCCGTTCAATTCCATATACAGATCTGACGAATTATTTTACGCATTACGGCAGGCTCCTCTATAGATCGGAATGAAGCATCGTGAATTGCATATGAAGAATTATCCCTCTTTGCGCTTTTTTCCTTTACGCTTCCTCCCGAAAACAGCCGTCCTCTTCAGACCATCTTACAACGTGAACATTGACAAGGATTGGTACAATGGTAATTGGACAGTCAGATCGTAAATTGACGAAGATACGACGCGGCATATACTCGCTCTTCTTCTGTTCTCACTTTCGTAGATGCGCTATATCGGTATAGTCCTCCTCATGTGGGACATTGTAACCATCAGAACATGACTTAATAATTGTGCAAACTATCTGCTGACCACTTCCGTTACAAGCGATGAAAACTTCTTTTTAGCTAACATTTTGAAATAATCTTCAACCTCATTTTTTTAACTCTCCATGTATCCGGCTAACTGCTGATCAATTGTTCGACAGTCATTTGTCCATATTATTGAAATTCATCATATCCCACTAAATTCATGTCATTAAATAATACAACAACAAAACCACAATTTCATTCAACTAATCGCTTGCACGAATGCTTACATTCTTTGCTTGATTGACATAAAATGACGAAAATTTTCATGGAAATATTTATAACTCGCGAAGGAGTTTCTCTGCTTATAACGTGTCGGCGACTTTAGTTCCAGTTACTTCCGAAGTGAAACTTCCCGGAAAATCGACACCTATACCTCCATGTACATAAATAGCAGCAGAATTAGTATAACTACCCTTGTAAATGCAAATTTGTAAGTGCTAGACTATAGAAATTACCGATTTCGTTATGCGAAGTAGATATCTTAGGATTGTTGACAGTACGCCAGTGACAGAAGTATTGAGAATTTCGTAACGAATGTTTCATGAACTTGAGAATATTGAAAAATGGTTTCGCTTGATTTTGTAGTGATAAAGCTAATCTTGTTATCACAAAGCATAATCACTCATATAGCTCCTCGTAAATAATATTTATAGACAGACTTTAGAAAATGTTTATTCTTACTACGAGAAAAGAGGTGTTAACGCCTCCCCGCAACAGCGGCGACAGTATCTCTGTTCTGATGCAGATGTCCCAACTGTCCCCATTACATCGCTTGTAGCGATACAATCAAATGTTTGATGGCGAGCCAACTTTATAGACTACAATGGTTGTTCGGACAATTGTTGAGTGCCAAATGAATAAGCGTCCAACGTTTCAGTAGAGATTGCCGCCTTCGGCGACAAGATAAGGAGGCAAACTGAGGATTAATAAGAACGAAACAATCACGAATGCAGGTGGATCGACTGTATGGAGTATTGTGGAGGTACACTCTCTTCTTGACAAGGTCTCTGAATATGTTAAGCTTCCAAAGCCAACCTATCTCTAGTGGGTGACCTGCGTGGGTAACATACGTCCTTACGATCCATGAAGGAGTTACTGCGCTCAGACAAAACTGTGACCCCGAAAGTTCGTTACTTATCTTCGCTATATTACAGAAGAAATGTGCACAATATGTTCCACAGTAGTTTAAAAAAACTCAATGAGCAGCACCGCGTTGAAGGCCTGAGGCCTTCATGGACAGGTTAGATTCGTGCAACACCCCTCCCCTCCCCCCCATTCCGACGCCCAAGCATCAGTCTTCCCCGCTCAGCAGCATATTATTGCAAATGGTCGGCACCGACGACAAGTATCTCCTTCTTAGGTGAGACTTGGCGTCGAGATTTCAGGAACAACGTCACCCTCACCGTTTCAGGATCGGTGCCGTTCCAGAGGTACTTCCATCTCTGTGCCAAACGGTCTGGCGGATTTCAGGTGAGGGAAACGCACTCCAGTGCAGAGGAATACTTGAAATGCAGCAATTCTTCATTAACGGATTATGCAGTTGACAAACAAAATACCACATTGAAAAGGTACACTTCGATATTATGCGAGCTTCAGCAAAGAAAAAAACGACACTCGTACGTTTGCTCAATTTCAATTTGCCTGAAATAATGAAAAACAGAGTATAAGTGAAGCTGAGAAAAAAATATTTTTAGCTCATAAACCCTCCAATGAATTACAACGTCGGAGCAACTAAATACGCTGGAATCGACTCCGATCATCGACTAACCAACCAATAGAGGGAGCGAAAATAGACGCGTGATATGCTGATTGCAATTAGCATATCACGTGTCTATTTTCGTTAACGCGTCTCGTGGATTGATAATGATAAGCTGATATAACCATCGGTAATCGCTTGCAGGTATAGTCACTGATAATCGCTAACAGATGTAATCACACACAGTTGGAATTATGAACGATTGCTAATAGGTACAAAACAATGCAATCCAGCATGCTCCTCATGGTTGGTGCAAAAGGCGTAAGGTACAGAGGATACGGATGTACTGTCATAGGGAAGACAATTGCGATGACTGTTTTGCGCGAATTCGGTGTGATGATCGCAGTGAAAATATTATAACTCTCCTAATGCTATATGCTTGCTACTACCAGGTAACCAATTAAATGAAGTTAAGTTAAACTCAAATTATTATCCCACAGATGGGAACGAGATTTAGCTGTGAGATTAGAGCCGAAACAATGGTGCATTCGCTTGAAAATTTTACTTTCAAATATAAACATTACTAAAATATCTATCTCTCTCTGTCTCCTCATCCCCCTTCCCTCCTTCCTGCCCTCTCCACTTGGAAACTTTGGGCACTTTCCCTCATTCAAACAGCAAAACAAAAACAAAGATCAACTTTGTTAAGATAACGCTGGAAAATACATAATAACAACGCATAAATAATATCATTGAATTCAAAGCGTTGAAAGGTCAATCGTTCCATTTGTGTCTTGAAATTCTTTCCAATTCGTCGAGAGATTGTCGGTTTTTATAAGTGTTAGTAGAATGAAGCAATTGCCACTTGCCGGTTCCATTACCTCAAAAGCAACAAAAGATAAACTTCAGTCTTTGAACAGAGTAGTTTAGAAAACCGGAAATTGGAACCGGAACGTAGAGATGAACTGCGAAAAGCTTTTAGGTGCGAAAAAATGAATGAAAGAAGACATGGTCACCTGACATTTCCGCCACAACGGACAAAAAATATGCTGCAATTAGTGAAAAACTTTGTGAAGTCTGAAAATTCCCGGCAGAGTGGTCTTACTAAAAAAAACTTTTCGCCGTGCCTCACTTCGTACTTCCTCCTGTATCAAATAATGAATAGGCCACGGGGGGAGAAATAAGCGGAAGACGAAAGAAACACATCCTACATCCGCACAAGCCGCATTATCAGACCGACGACTTCTACTCGTCAACCGAACCGGAATGATTTAGGTCCTAAATGAGTTCGGGATTTTCTCAGCGAAAAAAGCAAAAGACTGGGATAACTTTGAGTATCTTATCAAGTCCGATAATCTAACTCACCTCGAATTCAGCTGAATCCGGATTAACACTAGTGGGAAACTTGCGAATACTACATGTGTACGTGTCGACACGATTCGCATTACCCTTCTTGCGGCGTTTTCGATCACTTTGAACGTCGATAGAAAATTGCAGTGATGAGGATGTAAGATTGAAACTTGTGAATGTTGCATTCGAGCATAATCTCGATGGATCGGAGGGTTTTTTGAAAGCGCTCACCAATGACGAAAAGAAACTATGTCGCTTACGTAAACCCGCAACTCTGAAACAAAAAATACGATAATAATTTATATGAAAAGTATCGTAAGCGATAAAGCAATTAAACTCGAAATTAACAGGCAAAATGAGGGAAATGAAAAATTCACATAAAGAGGATTCCCTTCAGAACTCTTTTCGTTTTACGCAAATTTTCAACCATCAAACTCATACCACCTATATCATCAAACCCTTATCAAGTGAATCAGTAAAGTCCTATCATCGAACTCACTGAAACGCGATCAACTGTACCAGGACCATTTTGTCACTTATAGTAGTAATATATGCTAATAATATTAGAATTAATTTTGGAAATGTTTCCAATTAGAGCATTTCTCTCACAAGAAGTGCATATTTGAAAGAGTGCAGAATTTCTCACTCCACTTCGATCGGCTATTCGAAAAGCCAACAAAATAAACACTATCGAATAGCAGACACAAAAATCGGGCAGGTGAGTAATCTTATAGCCATTTCCGCTCTTTTGCAACAAATAGCGAAAAAACTTTGTATGTTGCAATGAGGCTATATAGGCGACGTTGTGCTTAAGTCAAGCAAAAGAAACGGAAAAAAAGCTACAGCAAAAGCAATGCGCTTCATGTGTATTTTTTTCAGTTTTCCTTACAAACAAGGTCGAAGAGATTAGGTGTTGAAAAAGATGAAGCTAAAATATTCGACATTCTTGTCGCATATACTTATCGAAAATGCATTTCCTCTTGTGTCAGCAGTATTATAAAGAACGGCGCATCAACGGATTGAATCATGTAAAGTAGGAGTTGAGAAGTTTTTTGACGGAGTTTTGATGGAGTTAAGAAGGCTTCAATATTGAAGCTAATCGTCAGGATGTTCCACCCTTTAGCTTCAATAGGAATCCTCTGTAGTGTTATGCGAAGAAAATTCGAAAAAAAGTTAATTCTTCGACAAAAAAAGATCATAGCGTGGTTAAGGTGGGATTATTGCCGTAGCTACTCCTCCTTAGAATAATCAGAAAACAAAACAAAGCTCGATTCTCCAGAAAGAAGCACAACGCTTTTTTTCTCGAGACTCGAGTTTATCGTCTATTTCTTCAGCACTATTTTTTTATATAGGAATACAATTTTTGCGCAGAAAATGAAATGTTGGCGACAATTTTCCTTTTTCAATTCTACTTGTGACACTTTATGGTCGCTTCTTGAAGTTCATTCACCATTTCAATCATTAGCAATCAATGTCATTCGTAAATCTCTTTCGATTGATTCCACTCACATTCATCATTTGAGCAACTCTTTTAATTTGGAAGCCTCTCTATATTTCCATCATTTAAAGTTAACGGAAAAGGAAAAAGAAAGAGAGTTCGAGCTGTACTGCATCCATTTCTGCTCGAAGAAATGTAATTTCAAAGAAGAGAGATTGCATAACATTGGCTAATATGTTGCAATCGCAATATATCGCCTAATATACCGTGCTTAAAACCTATGAAAATTTCCGATCGACCATAAACTTTTTTGTAGAAAGANATTTCGGATGCTATTTCTTGTTGTCGGGTGCATTGCACAATGCAAGTAAAACCTTCCCAAGCCTTGCTACTTGTTGACGGATCGATTGCAGAATGCATGCAATTCTGCAGGCAGTATACAACTGCATTTAGCACGTTGCACGCAACAGCTCTCACAGCGTTCTTTTGATGTAAAACCTCTGTATATAGTAGATTATATATAATGATTACTTATATTGTATTAAAATAATAATAACTGCTGCAAACGTCCAGCTTCAAAATATTTCAAGAGTTTGGAATTCAGCTGGCTAGCTTGGGTGAGGAGTGAAATGTAAGAAAGAGAAAGAAAACCTGAGGATGAGATCGACCTTAGTGCCTGTATCACGCGATACGGAAACCCCCACTGTTCGAGTGACCGGACTCGACGAATCGGATGCCTCACTTTCACTCATTGGTCACTATGTCATCAACATTTCTGTGGTGTTCTATATTCCCTCTAAAATATGCAATATTCCGACAAATAATGAAAGCGAATTCTATAATCGGATATAGTCGTCCATTGGAATCTTCATAATCACGTAAGCTACAACACTTTGCAGTCTCAACTGTGCTCCTCAACATATATGAAACGAATATTCAGCAAGAACACGTTGTCAAAAACGTATGAATACAATCATAT
>JAARMF010002478.1:8964-27081 GCA_022844705.1 Toxascaris leonina
GGGGGGGGGTGCGGAAGGGGAGAGAGAATACGTGTGAGCGTCCTCCCTTATCCATGCAGCATTCCCAGATTGGAATCGCTCAAAACTGCAAATGATAGGTTGACTTCCTTAACCATCTCTTGAGTCGATCCATTTACTTTCCATGTTGATTCAAAAGAACTGTAGATATTTATTTATAAGCACTTAAATTTGCTTATTTTGCATGGTCTAATCGCATTTCGCATGGCCGTACTGAATTGAGAAGCAAACATTTCAGAGGATAATTATGCGAGTGGTATGATCAGTCAAAATATGAGTGCATTATTGCCCGCGTCATATTATTTTTACGAGGTTTTTAAAACAAATTAGGCTAGTGAGCAAAAGGGCATATCGTGCCAGCCCATCCGGCATTTGAATGGAACTCAGCTTTTAGCTATCCCGTTCCGGGGAATGGAGAATAGAAATATAAGACTCCAGATAGATATCGATGCTAAACTTTCGTCATTTTTTATGTGGTCGGTTATTGAGTCATACAGTGAAAGCAAATTTGTGTATTTGAGGATCTCTGCCTCAATTACGAGTGGGTCTGCAGCGGAAATGAGCACATTCTTATGTTACGAGAGCGGATGCGTATCGGTCACTTCATCGACCTCACTTATCCAAAAGGTGGAAACAAGGTCAGTAAACATTTTCCCCAAACGAGACTGTTTTCAAAAGTTTGCTTCTAATGAATGATTCCATAAAAAAGAACCTTTTTTTAACATAGACGGAATTTTAACAAATGTCGTGATGTGTGTTTTCAGGACACGCCGGTTTATTTGGGTTCCACTCTTGGTGACGTAACTCTGAATGAAACTAATGGGACTCTCAAGACAGCAAAAATTACACAACTTTTTTATTTCTTAAAGCAAGAGCCAGAAATCATACGACAATATTCTTCCGAGTTCTCTTATGCAGTCGAAAAGTTCCTATTGAAAAGATTCGAAAGCGATATCATCACATTGTCTTTCGCTCACTATCAGTCGCTTCAGGTAAGATTACTTCTTGCTGTAATGAGAAAAGGTCGGTGAGAAATTGACACGTCGCTACGGCGCAGAAGAGAGTTCAAAGAAGAATTAATCGCTTTTTTTCTCCTCAAGAAATTTTTTTCTGTAAAGGTTTGCCCTTCTTGCCAATTTTTTATTTCTTTTAAGATGTGATGAATGAATAGTTTTTTCTTTGTTCTTTGTTAAGCATTTTGAATCTATTCACCAGTTCCCATTGCTTCTAGGGAACTAGATGATTTCATTAAAAACGGACTTTTAATTAGCCCTTTTTCGTCAGAAAGGATTCAATAAATGGGACAGGATATGATATGGCTTTTCAGAAGCAGGGCGACCTTCGTCACATGGTTCCTTTCTGTCTCTGGAGGATTTATGTGTGTTTGCGGTTTTTGGAATTCGATAAGCAAGCAATTTTACGTTGATGCAAAAGAACATTGTGATTGAGCACATGTTCCTGTGAACTGTACTAGCGTTCTGTCTTCTTGTTGAAGGATGGACTGGAGGAGAATGCGAAGCATTTCAAGCCGAATTTCATTGTCAGCTTCGCTGCTCTATCAATATACGCAATTGTGTTTTCGTTTATGTTTCATCGCAAACCGAAGAAAGGCATCGACTGGATTCGTAGTAAGCCATATGTGGCCTGCGCGGGTTGGTTTTATGCGTTAACATCAGCACTACGTCTTTTCGTGCAATGCGCATCTTTTTTGATATTTCGTTACAGATATGGTGAAAGAGGAGTCCTGGTAGCTCTAGAGCATGTACATGTGTTTGTTTATTTCTTTTTGTTTCTCCTTTTCCAGCAAAATACGTCATCAAGAGTCGAATTGTTGCTAATGTATTCAACGATTTTCAATAAAAACTTGAATGATTGAACGTGACCGTGGTCACGTGTGGTATATCGCTTCAAAGTTGGGGTGATTTTCGTATCGCATTGCGCATACTTTCACTCAGCATCAAAAAAGCGAAAGTTTGCTGCCACTTTCCCAACTGGTGAGCGTTTAGGGCTTTATAACGGAACTATGGTGTCACATGAACTATGCGCATGCATCTTTCGAAATTAAACGCCTTTGAAAAGCCAATCGGACTAGTCGTTTTTGTCTTCATTACATTTTCCTTTATCTATTCTTCTCGTTGGTTAATCTAATGTTCCAGGGGTAACCATTGTTCAAAAAAGTTCACTTGCTAACAAAATCTTTTTTAGACATTTAAGGTTATCATCACAAAAATCAGCCACGACATATCCATCCAAAATTAGTTTTTCCTACAACAGCGAATAATAGGATGGTCATTATGTGTTCATAAAAAATTTGCGTAACAAGTCCATTTCTTCTTCTTTGATTGAGCTGCAGCTGTGCTTACCAGGGAGCACCTACTTATTTAGATCAAGGCTGTGGTCTTTTTAAGTACTGCATGTGAGCGGCTGTAAGTCATACACGTGCTACAGATGAATGATTGTGCATTGAACTATTGATCTTTTCGTATATAGAAAGCAAAGAAGAAAAGTATGGAGGGAGCGAAGTCTTTCTGTTCATGTTTTTCACTTCCATACCACGAATGAAGAATCTCAGGTTGTATGAAAACTGACTTGCTTTGACAGCATAATCAGGGCGGTTTAGAGCTAAAATAATTCTCAGTATGCGTCTAAAGTGTTCAATCGACAAAGCTTTCTACATCGGTGAGAAACACTCGCAAAAACGCACCACTGAAGAAGCGGGAGGGAGGGAATGTATGAAATTCCTGTACCACACACGATTCTCTTCTTTATTACTGGCTAAACGACTGTATAGTTTGTGTTCATTAAATAAAACAAAATAATGATCTCGCACGTCTTGTCGACGACCTCGCGACAAACAATTCCTTCCTGTAACATGAATTAATGAAATGCTTTATTAACAGATGATGTTCAGGTCTCCTTACAACGTTATTGTCACTCTGCAGTGGTTTCGGCTCAATGCTTCTATTCGGAGTCCATTATAACGTCATCAATACTATCATTCCTTTCCTTATCATAGGTTAGATCATCGTACTACTCTATGTTTTTGTGAGCTTTTCATGTGTTGTTGAAATACGGCGATTCAAATGTATGCGGATTTTCCGGTGCCTCCAACCGGTGAAGCTGATGACCAGGAAGCCTGATGGATATAATTTGCATGATTGAAAGGTCGATGTGCTTGATTTTGTTACAGTTTGTATTCTTTTCTGAAGAGTCCTTCAAAACTAGAAGTTAGTTTTTTTTTTTTTCTGCAGCGCGTTCGTACATCACAAAAACATTTTATGATTATGCTGAAAATGTGAGAAAAATATGAACGACTATGTGCGTAGTGAAAATATCTCTTTCAGCAATCGGTATCGATGATATGTTTATCATGAACGCATGCTGGGATCGAACCGATCCTTCACTTAGCGTTGCTCAAAGGTTATTTCCCTTTTTCATTGCAAAAATCTTGGCTATTATCACGATTTCAACATCGCTTTTGTGATCAACTGCCATCAGTACAGTTTAAAATTGGCTAGCTGTTTCGGGCATAATTTTATAAAACTCAGAAATAGTCGGTTTCCATTAAACTGCGATGGCGAATTTTTTGGACGTCAAATGTTGTTTTTTTCGGAATACTACAAGCGTTTTTCTCTTGTTGTTTTATATGGAGCATTGAGCGTTGCCAAAAACTCATTTTCATTTGATTTCTGTAATTCGAGAGGTATGTCAGCTAAATCAGTTAGAGAAAACTATACAAGTTGGAGTATACCGGCTAATTTGTCATCATTTTCGGGTTATCCCTAAATTATTTCCTCGCACAGTTAGTGCTGCCATGATTCCTCAATTTATTCGTCTATTAAAATAAATGACAAGTTGCTATTTTGATTAGCCGTTAACGAGAGCACCGTTGTGATAGCCATGAAGCCGCTTCAGAATGTCAGAGACGATGGCGCATGCCGGTGTAGCAGTTTCTATAACAAACATTACCGACATTCTGTCGTTTGCGATCGGCTGCATTACGGAATTGCCTGGGATTGAACTTTTTTGCAGCTACGCTTGTGTTACGGTTACGTTCTGCTACATCTACCAGGTGATTGAAAAGATTTATTCGTTTTGTTGTTGACATAGCCATTGTTAGCCGTTTAGCTCGAGTTAAATAGGTTCCCATCGCCTGATTGTTACGACTAGATATGTCATAGATAGTTTTCCGGAGAACATTCTCTTATTCATTATGGTTTATTGCTTTTGTTGAAAACGGATCGTTTAAGCTTTTGTTTGTTGGTTTTTCCTTGTTGGTGGCAAAAAATATTGGAGTTTCATGCTTAAAACTCATGCATACTTTGCAGCTGTTTGGTAGGTATACTTCGGCCCTTTTTATTCTTCTTCCGTAAACTCTCTCAAAGTTAATTTCAAAGTGGTAACCCTCTTAAGAGGAATGAAATGAGATCTTGTGGACCAACTCTCCCGCTTTCATTATTTCATGCGGGTAATCGTTTAAAAAGGAAGTCTGCCGGTAAATCCAAATTTAATGAACTTCCGATCCAAATAAAAGTATCGTCTTCAAGCTTAACTCTCAACGAAGCTATGTACTGCATAATCCGTCATGTTCAAGACGCAATCAACGTCAAAAAATTTTCAGCTAACATTCTTCACAGGATTTCTCGCGCTAATGGGCGATGCAGAGAAGAAAGGCCGTCACTGTCTTTTCTTTTATCGTATAACTATCCCAAACAAAAAGTGCTGCGCCAAAAAAAAGCCAGTCGAATCGCCGACGACCGCATGTTTTCCCGAACAACTTTCACAACCACGTAGTTTACATCCAATATGGTATGTATTCCAACTTTCACTGAATTTTTATTGCTTCTTCCAATAAGAGAATAAACTTCCTTTTGATTGGATTTGATCAGGCAACTTTTTATCGCGCAAAAAATACCGATCACTGACAACCTTCCTCGACTGCATCAGTTGTGTAATTAAATTCGCACATTCTGCCTCACGGACATCCTGTTCTCTTGAAATATGTCAGAGAAGGGCATATGACCTGATGGACGACGACGCGATAACCTCGCATGTAAATGCTTCCACATCGGCTTGTACGAAAAGCTTCTCGACTTTTCTCTTCTAACTAACCGAAGAGATTCACGTCGTCCAAGGACTGACACGGTGGACGAAAAGGTGATTGGGATACCTCTTTGATATGTGTTCACTAGTTTTGTGCGTGATTTAGCGTTAGAAAATGCTGTACCGGAGATAGTGATGGTACGTGCAAAGTGAGGGCAAGTAGGTAGCAATCGGAGCAGTTAAACGATTTAGATAACTATATTGTGCGCTCTCATATTCCCTGAATTCCTCATTCTGATATGTAACACATGTTTTATATTACACATCACCTAAGTTAACATAACAAACCACTCATTGATATGTAACTCCTTTTACGAGTAGCGCTGACATGATTTCGCTAATGTGGTATCTACAGAGGTAAGTTCTCAGATCCAAAAACTGAACATTATATTCTAACTGGATTTCAGCCATTGCATTGATGGTGTGCTTATAAAACGTATCGGACAACAGCGCAATGAAACCACGCAGCACTTCTATAAGCACATTTTTGACACTTTTATCCTGAACGTTGTTACGACCAATCGAGGTTACTGCTGTCCTCATCACTCTATCGTACAATGCTTCGTATATATTGATATTGACTCTGCGTTATCTAACCTATGTAGGCGACATGGTATTCAAGTTAAGCACTTGTTGCAGCGAAGACAGTCAAGTTAAGATGGTGCACAGTATCGCTATAACTACTCACTCCCTGAAAGCGAAGCATCCTCCACATGGAATACTTCCGGCGACTCCGCTGAACAATAATAGTTAGATTCGTCATTTTATTCTTTCTTCCGTCTTGTTGCGTGAAATACATAAAATGCAGTCATATACTCTCAGCCATACAATCTTCGTGTTCAAGCAACCTTGTCCTCTTGGTTATTGTGAATCATTTCAAATGTGCTTTTGCGTTCTTTCGTCGTATACAAAGATTACCACGAGATTACTTCCTCCGTAAACAACTTTGTCGTATTCCAAGAAATTACTACATATGAGAATAAAATCTTTGAGCACTTGACCACAATTTACACTGCTATGTTCCTGGTTCTGTTGAAAGAACAGAAGTTTATAGACGAGAGCGCTGAAAACGAAAAAACCGAAGCAGCAACATCGTTATGTTCCTGTCGCGATCCTCTGTCCGATGTCTATCCAGTTTTGATAGTACTTATTTATGTAAGGAATGGACATGACTCCTTTCCACTGTTCTTCTGATAATAGGAAATTGAAATGAATGATTGCGTCGATGCAAACTTGAGGACCCAACTGACACGCAAGCAGAAAACTTGCGCTGTGCTTTACCGTTTTCAGTCGGAAGTCTGTGATAACGACCATAACTCGGAGTGAAAAAAGTCTTCAGGTATCGGCTCAGTATTTTTTCTCATGCGATCATTTGATTCGGCTCTCAAATTCACCCACAAATTCTCTTTTATCTACCCACTTTTTGTATATATCGTAGCATATTGTTCTTTATTATTTAGTGTCTAAATATAGCGATGGAGGACTTATTATTCACAAAGCCTTTCGCATGTGTCGGCAGAGCCGTGTTGAATGCAATTCTTCAAGAAATTGTTTCCTTTAGAATAGAAGACGAGGTATCTTGCTTCTGATTCAGTCTTCATATTCTCACCCCCCATATGAAGAACGTCCGTCCGGTTCACTTCGAGTATTTGTTTTGCCTTGACTGCTTTGTCTGCTTAGTACTGCGCATTGTCTCTGTCCAGTATTGTACAAACCTTCATATAATTTAGCCCTTTTCTATGGGTAGAGGCAACCGCTGTATAACATCTTATGCGAAGACAACATCTGCAATAGAAGACTTCAGGGCTTGGCGATTTAGCGGTGAAAGCCAACGAGGAGCAGCTACGGATGATACGGCGATTTTTCAGTCGCTTCTACGGACCGTTCATAGTTAAGAACGAAGTCCGTGCACTTGCCATATTGTCCTACATTATCTTTCTTGTTCTCGCACTTATCGGCTGCGTGAATTTCAAGGTAATCCAGCTTCTGCTCTATTCTGCCGACATACCTGTGATAGAACTTGTCGCTAGCGTTAAAGTTAGAATATACTTGCATGATTTGCAACATCGAAAAATTATCCCCCGTCGGACGTTCATTTTATGAATTTCCTACCTGAGGTGCGAGTGAACAGGAATGTTTATTGAAAATGTGCTATGCTTCTTTTTCGCAGAAATTAACAACTAGATGAAACAGCTGTTGCAGACAAATAATGGATGACTATGAGGTTGAAGAGAAGAGATAGTCGGTTCATTTCAGGGCAGTCTTCTCAAAGACGCGGTTATTTCAGGAAGGTTTGGATCCAGAAAAACTTGTTGCGAATAATCATTATATTGCCACCTATTTTGAAGATCTGAAGAAATTCTGGATCGAGGGGCCTCAGCTTCATGTTGCTTTGCTTAAGCCGCCAAACCTTGCAGATCCTGTTCAAAGGTACCTGTTTACACGCCCTTGCAAATCTTTGCTTTCACTGCTTTATATTGCAGCATCATATCTGCGTGTACATATCTGCCTGTTCGGTAGGTCCAAACAGGGAGGATATCACCGAAGCTGGTTGTAAAATTTTATCGATGTAACACCAACACGATTAAATCAAGCGATATGCGTTCAGGCATAAGGTCCGAAAGGAGTTATGTTCGTTTAAGCGTATCTAAAATTTCTTAATTGATCCGGTCAGCCTAACAACTCGAATCAGAAGAGCCAGTGTTTTCGGTCAAAAAACAGAGGGTTCAGTTAAAATATGCATGCGTAGTTTTCGCAGCTTCTGAATCAAGTTGATGAGGTAAGCGGAGGTGCGATAGCGCATTTCATGTGCTCTATGGGCTTCGTTGAGATGCTTTTCCTCTTCCAAACAGTACTTGGGCCTTTATGATTTCACCGTTATGCTTGATACCGATGATTTTGAAACTGTTTCATAACTGATACAACTGTGCAACGGAGTTGTCAGGCTATTTCCTTCAACCGCGTCTTGACTGTAACATTTTTTAGAGCAACGTGGAATGTATCAACTTGCAGCATTTTGTAACGCATACTTTCACAAGAGAACTGCCGTGTACTGTTTCCTCATTTCTTTATCTGTTTCAGGGAAAAGCTAATGGCTGTAGTGCGTGCATTTGAGAATACCGAACACACACTTGGACGTCAAGGGACAGTATTCTTTTTTTTGGAATATCTGAATTATCTGGATGAAGTAAACGCCGAACTGGAAGACACGGAAAGGCAAGTTGCAACAATGCATTCGGCTTTTCAAGTTTTCACATGCTTTTTTTCCCAACAGCAAAGTGATATCTGAAGCTTGCTGTTTTCAGGCTGTGGAACGGAAAGCTACGAACATGGCTGAAATTCACTGGTGGCAGCAATCAGTGGGCAACCGACATTAAGTTCAACGAAACCAACGATTCAATACAGGCATTCCGTTTTCAGGTGCAGTGCATGAAATCTCTGCCATCTTTGAATGCACTCTTTACGCTGTATCCAAGAATAATCATTTCCAGAATATATAGATAGCAGGCACCTATCTGTGAAAGGCAAATCGAATGTGAAGTTCCAACACAACAGTTGAGCTTTTATCGCTGAATTTCTCGATTCCTGTGCAAAGTCTAGGGAAAGTTTTATAACACGTTTCAGAGATGTGGCGTTGCCGATATTAAACATGGCGAATGGAGCTGCTGTTATACAAGTTGAAACATTTTCTAAACCAACACTAGCAGAAAATCAGCTTTTCAAAGACACTAACGTTTTCCGCCACCTCAATGAAATGATGTTGTATGGATGTTTATGAAGCACTCGAACATTCGTTCTGCTTTATATACGGTTCTGCTTTTGAAATATCTACTATTTTACATTCCCCTCACTTCTACGATCGCCGTCTCTGCTTGTCTGTTGGATTCACAAAGCATTTTTATTCGATTATTTCGACTGTTTATTGATAGGAAGTTTGAAGAAATGCATAGCTTTTCACAGTTTTGTAAAGAACCGGTTTACATTGCTGCATCGGAAGTCAGAAGAGGGAGGGGAGGTCGGGGAGATTGGGCATCGAAAGAAAGAAAGTTTCTCCAAATGCATCACGAAAATGCCAGCGGCAACCATTTCCTTCAAAGTTAACAATAGCCAAGCACAACGATTTGAACAGCACAACTTGCAAAGTGCAGCTTATCTGAACTTTTAAACGCAGGCTGACTTGCGCATGACAACAATCTCTCGATGTATTTCATGTTGCAAGAAGCACACCAACATTTTTCTCACCATATCCACAGATGTGGCTTCTGTGTTAACTTTTGTCCTTCTGCGAGTCTTCAGTTGCTGCTTCGTAGAAACTCAATATTAATTCATGCGATTCCTCATTGTGCATAAGGAGTCCTTCTCCGTATTTTCAGGTTGCGCTAAAGAACGTTGTCGAGCCGAACGACCATAAAATGGCGACAAGGCTTTTGCGTGCAATCGCCGATCAACAGCCATTCGAAGTGCATGTTTACCATGAGACATTCCCGTTCGCTGATCAGTACCTCATCATAATGCCAGCCACGACACGCAGTATTCTCATTTCATTAATTTGTATGAGCGTCGTTGCGCTGCTCCTCATCCCAAGTGTTCCATCATGTGAGTATTGTGCTTCACTCTTTTGTGATCTGCGATCACATGTAGGAAAGGCACTCGTTTGAGAGCAATCTGGAAGCAGTTATTGCTACTCACTGAACCGTGCGCAATGCCATGTGCAGGTGCACGGAGGGAAATCTCGTACTGCCTGAAAACCTATATTAAAACTGGTGTTAATCACAAATTCTGCATGAATAAACGGTCTAAATTCTAGCGACAACTGCGCTTTGAAAATTGCGTCCTAATAGTTGGACGTCAGGTTAAAACTTCCGCCTGGCTTCACGCTCAAGGTTAAGCAATTTTTATCATTGCCTTTGATGTTTCAGCATTGACCAACAGTTCAACATTTTTCTATTATTTGACCGCGATTTCAATATCCCCTTCTTTTCGCGCATAGTAGGCACTATCTAAGGGCGCAATCATGCCAAGTCGAACAAATTTCTTTCCTGAACTTCGTGAAAGGAGAATCGTCTTCCTCAGAGTTTCTACTTTTCGGCTTCTTTCGCACCTCTGAAACGTTTGGCGATCACTGTACTGTACTAAAGTGCTTAGGAGAAGAACGACCACCACTTGAACATTAGCCACCTCATCAAATAAATTTGTTTCGAAACCATGGAGAATTCTTGATCCCAAAACTTCTCCTCTTCGGGCAAGGAATTTTCAACGGTTGAATAAGTGGAACGGTTGAAACAGGAAAATTTTAAACCATGACCTCAGCTCGCTTCTTCTCCCATATCACAAGAGGTTTATGGTTTTCTCATCCGTTCTCCTTCTCCATCCAGTATTCTATTGCAGTACCTCATGAAACTACATTTAAAACTCTTGGTCATAGCTGAGAAGTATTCATCCTTTTAATAAGCCATGTCGATGTATTCAGACGTATCGAATGGTTCGTTTAGTCGATAGTGCAACATTTCAGCCGCCGTGATATTAGCGTCAATCGTTTCGATTTGCATAGGCGTTTTTGGCTACATGACCTTTTGGGATGTTAACCTGGATGCAGTATCAATGATCTCCATCATTATGAGCATCGGTTTCGCTGTCGATCTATCAGCACATATTACATATGCTTTCGTCACGTCGCATGGCACTTCGAAGGCGCGTGTGGTCATGGCATTGGAGACTTTGGGATGGCCTATATTTCAAGTTAGTTGCGCACGCTTACGCACTTCAGTGGCAACTTTTATCGTAATGTTGACAACTCACAGCGTTTAAAAAAACGTACACAAAGATGTGATTTTTTTGTTATGGAATGAACGGTATCGGTGAGCTCGTAAAAATGTTGGCGACAAGATAAGTCCGTAAAGATGTAATCTGTTTGGGCCTGATTTGCTAACATTTAGTTGACCCTAACTGTACGTAGTTGTGATGCGACCCATGAGAAAGTTGATTTCGCTATTGAAGTCCTACACAGCGCATCTCCTCAATTCGTGGACTGCGCAGACTAAGACTGTCGGATCAAGAACCACAGTCGTGAGTAGTGGTCTTCATGTGTAATGATGCTATGTTGTGGCTCCTCAGGATAGCTGATCGTTTTGGAAATATTTCCGGCTGTTCTCCTTATCATATGATCATACTGATGCTACACATTCGTCACACAGTCAGATAGCGGTAAATAAATGCTTTTTGTTTGCACACGAAGCGGTATTGCTACAGGGTTATTTTTTGCGGCAGAAAAAGCAGACTGAAAGAGACTTTCGCGAGTTTTTTTCAGCGACCGAATTTTCCTTAATGTGAAGATGGAGTACGGGCTCATAAGAACGTTAAGTTTGTCATTGCAGGGTGCGGCATCGACCATCGCTGGTATCTCGATCCTCTACACCGTCGATGCATATATCATCCAGACATTTTTCAAGACTATTTGGCTCACAATGGTTATTGGATTGTTCCATGGATTGTTCTTCATTCCAGTCGCACTGAGTTTTTTCCCCACTCCTCGTCTTTTAATTTCTGTCGACGAGAACATCATTTCCAGTTGAGCAAGATTGTATTGAGACCGACGTGTTCCTTTGGCTGATTAGCCGTGCTGGTGTTCGTTCGACAGCAGCGTTTAGGAAATGTGAAGAGCACGCCATGCAGCCTCAACTTGCCTTTTTTATGCACAATGTTGAGTCATAGCCTTAAAGAAACTCGCAATGCTGATGCTTGTAAGTTGTCGGAAGAGGATTTGCTCCTCAGCGGAACTACTATACTTTGGCAAGAAATAAAACCGAAACTTTTTATGAGCAGCAAGGTGACAGTGTGTCCGAGACAAGAGAGGACCTCTCTTAATGGATAAAGTTAACGAAGAGGTAAGAAATATTTGCATTACGCCAATTGAAAACACTGAACTAGCGTGAGGGTCAGTGCAATAACAGTAATCTCAGCTGGAAGCCTTTTAGAATGCTGCACATCATCATTGCTTGAGTCTTGCACAATTCCGTGTGATTGCGTTTGTATCAAGATTACATCAAGCGATTCATTAACAAACAGTGTTACACCCATTTAGCCAGTACAAATATTTAGGCATCTTGAAACGAACAGAAGCGGTCAACTGAATCACGGGGAGCATTTAGATTTGACGCATAAATGGCAAGGAAGTCACAGCTTTCGTTCTGATGTTCATCGTGAGGGTTGCCAAAGAAACAGAGGAATTTTGGCAGGTTGCGTTTGGTTAAAGTTGTAACGACGAGGTCCGTGCCCAAACTACTGCTTGATTCCAAAGTTGCCGAATTTTTAGCGCACGCTGAGAGTAATTGAAGTCAAAAGAAAGCGCAAATGGCAACCCGACATTCGAAATTGCAGCATGTCAATATTAGTCCCTATATTGTGCACGGTCACCACAAATCGCTGCAAAGATTTCATTGTTATCAGCCTTGTTCTGTTTCACATCGTCGCGATTTTAGTGCTTAATTAACGAAGATGCAACACATAGAAAACGCCAGTTGCATTCTTCGCATTGATGTCTGAATTAAATTATAGCGATCACAACACGTTGTCTTTGGTGAATAGGTTTCATCAGAAATTTCTCGTGTTGTTAAGCTTCCATTATTCCGTTAAAGAATGGTTCCTGTTCAAGGGATGATCGTTTCATATACCACACCACACTCTCGCGAGTTGAGAGAAGCAAAGAAGCACCTCGCGCAGACAGCTTCCAGTAAACAGCGAGGACCCTCCTCTGCCTCGGCTAAACCTACGAGAAGTAAGGCATTCCTTAAGAATAGAAGGCTTACATTCGTACAGAACAGCTCCATTTTTTCTTGAGAGACTTGCAGTAGCTGAGTATTAACACCGTATTAGTTCGAATGGTACTACCCACTTCCCTAGTGAACTGTTCCTGAACTCTGAAGGAGGTTCTGCATCAGCAGTTACGTAGGTCTTGTGATCAGGCCAGTACGTCGACTAAAAACCTCAAAGCCGAAATTCTTCATATAAACTGGGTGAATAGTCAAACAGCGCGTAATACCAACACGTCCCGATTGAGGAATCTACTAGAATTAAATGTTTACAACTTTATTTTCTCTTTCATGTTTGCAAAAGCCATCACCATCACCAATAAACAGACAACCATACAGTCAACCTCACGGTTGGAGCGAAGCCTCAGTCGGTGGAAATCTTCCTGATCGGCCATTTGGAATAGGGGTAAGAACACAAGCTGTCACCAGCAGTCATCACTTGCACCTGCACTCATTTGTTTTTTTCGGCTTCACTTCGCAAATAGGCAAACGGAGTTAAGTTGGTACGCATTCAGCACAAATGCTAGGAATAGGTTGCATATTCCAGCTATCAAACACATTCCACAATGTTTAATTATTACTTTTGCGACATCGCTTTATGCGGAACTGAGGAAAAGACAAAACTTTCTGCTCTTTACGCAAATACTATCGCCTTCTTAATTTACATAGCAATCGGCTTGCTCATCAGTGCAATCATCACTTGCTGTACTATCTCAAACAATGTATCGACAGGAAGTGCGTTTGCTTCTCCTGAATTCACATGTTTAAGGCCCTGTAGGAACTATTTCTTTGAGAGGGATGACATGGGGTTTTGAAATGCTCTGTGTCATCGAGTGTTTTCTCTCAATTTTCAATTTGAACAATTTTCAATTTTCAACTTTATGCACTTTTTTCTGTCCTCGACCAAGAAACTCGTTGGAATTCGCTGTTATATTTTGTTTGACGAAAATAGACGCAAAACTACCACTTATAACAAAAGCCAAATAAGCAGCCTTGCCAAGCAGGCCATAACAACGCAGCAAATTGCGATGAAAGTGCGAATTTTCGCAGTGATCGGCAGCCGAAGAATATAAACAGCTGAATGTCACTGCTGTGTTGGGATTCAGGTAAAACATACAAGCCGGTTGCCGAAACCCGATAATCTAGAGCTGCAGTAATTATGAATACTGGGTGCTAGTGAAGCGCTTATTGTGTGCACACATGAAACAAGATAATCGTTGTTCTGCAGTTACTGTTCTATGTTATGAGCTTAAAATGCAGGAATACTGCCATGAAGCTACGGTTTCAGATGGGGGGAGGTGAACGGGTTGCTTTTGTATTTGTGCTAGGGCAATTTGAATGGATGCCTGAGCAAAACCGCCTACAGTACTTGCTGAGTTCCGCACGGCTCATAGAAACAGTTTAACTCTTTTCATGAATCCGAGAGGCAACATAAACTTTTGTCGAACCCTGATATATTACTTCTTAAACAATAACTGTTTTTCATCAGAAGTGAAAAGCTGACATCATGTGGAAAACTGAAGCCAGTTTCAAAACTAAACAGCCTAGGCAATTTACATCTGTGCTGAATTATTCCCTTTTGAAAAGGCCGTCTGCGGTATCAAAGGCATACATAAAGAGATTGACTCAAATTCTGCCCCGCCGATGATTGGAAGCAGGTAGTGGTTTGTTCTATTCACTGGGTGGGATGGTTGGAAGGGATATGATAAAGATAACACAAATCGAATCGTGAATATATTAGGAGCAGGGTGGAGATGGAAGTGGCAGATGACTAGGCGCAGAAAATAGTTTTCGATGCGTTTTTGATTAACGCTAAACAGAGAACACCTTTTAGATTAGGAAAAGCGGCCAAGAAACAGCTGTGTTTACGAGGATGTGAATGTAGTACTCGAATGTGGAGGCGAACAAAGCAGTGGGTGATCAGGGACGGTGCTACGACATGACATAGATGGTTTTGGCGAAGTTGTGGGAACAACGAGGAAAATGTCATTCCCCTATTGAACAACTATAGCAAGAAAGACTGTAGATGCATTGTTTGAAAAATAATATACTCCAAATGTGGCATTATGTTTGTTATACGATTAGAAATCACCATCGTAGGTCCAGCAGCCATCACAACACTTCAATAACTCATCCTCTTTTACCAAACGCTGCTACTGCATACGGTGTAACAGCGATAGGAGACGTATGATAAGCTGTAGTCGAAGATCGTCAGATGATATCGAGCCCGAAATTCGTTGTAGGTATACGATTGAACGAGTTTACTCTTACTTATGATATCGTGTCCAATCATGACGGATCGGAGGGCCTTTTGTTTTGTTTGAATTTTTATACCTTTAAAGAGTACGATCCACTCTCTACAGATTGTGGCCAAGAAAACTATAGAACAAGAAACTCGTTGCATGGTAGCATTTTACGCTAGAACTTCACAACAGCTGTTCGCATGCAGCTGGCGACCAATCAGATGGGGCAAATCAAGAATGCTTAATCACTGTTCAAAACGTTAAGTGGGATGACGAGCAGGTCAGGCTAAACGGATACTCATGTGGAAAAAGTGGTGGATCGCTGCTGGCAAATTCCTTATCAGGAAACGAAAGCAGAAACAGGGGTGTCATTTGGTTTTACCAGTGCTTTTTCTTATATCCGTTATTCTTATATCTTCTTCTTATTCTTATATCCACCAACTCAATAAAGAATTCGGAAAATTGCATCGGAGAACGTTTTCTACACTTCAGAAGCAAGACAGAATTGTTCAACCATCACGATAAATTTCAGCTGTTTGAAAACGAACAACGAAAATCGACAGTCCAAATAAGTGTCAAGGAACAGAGACAACTTGATTTTTCGAGAGACAACGGAACTTGCTCGAGGCACTCAGCTAGGAAGGTTTTGGCAAAATGGGCTGGATCCCTGGCGATGAAGAAATAAAACCACCTTGAGGGTGTTTCAACTGATGTAGTAGAATAGTCTCTTCCGACAGTTTGAGGGCGTTGAGAAATTAATGTTAGAGATGTTGAACGATCTCATATTTGAGCACAGTTCACAGTTTCTTAATTGCAAATATTCTTCCAGGAATACTTTCAAACTATCGCACTATAGCATTCCAGGTTGGGAAATCGAACCATAGAAACGTACAAGTTTCTATCGAAGCCGTACACCATCACGACAAAGCACTACGTGCGCTAATTATGAATAGATGAGCATGGCTACTTGGTATTCGAAGATTTGCATAAAGTATCAAATAATTTCTCACAAAGATTAAAGAGCAGACAACGCGCACCATTGGCGTTCTTTTGTTGATATGCGGAACACTCAATTCTGCTTACAATCCACCGACCTGACTGCACATTTTCGGCACTCACATGCGTGACCTTGCGCACACTTGTTCAGTCATACGGCACAGCCAGTTTGCATACTGCCTTCCTGTCGATTGGCTTTCAGTGCGCTTATTAGTCGCGTGATTCGATTAGAGTGTGAGTGGTGGACTCCACGAAGATTAAAGAGCAGACAACGCGCACCACTGCATTCAGAATTTACTATTAGCCACTACGAGGTTTCACTTAATTAGCCGTTCTGAGTTTCACCATCGCGAATGATGCACTTCCATAGAGAGCAGCGATTTTTCCCCATTCCACACCGTCAAATCTACTATCGGAACGATGGATCTCGCGTTTTACATTGGTTTCAATACATTGGTTTCAATTGTTTTGGCTCACCGTTTTCCTTAGTACTTCGAGGAAAGCGTCACTTAGTATCAAACTCCGATGTTCAGAAATACCCATCCAGTTCAGGTTTAGCGTTTTGAAAGCTGTTATAATGACGACAGACGACGGCGGAAGGGAGTCAGGCGATGTTCCAGGCGAGAATAGCAAGGGAATTGACAAGGAACGGCGCAAGCAACTTTGAGGGATATGCTGTTCACATGCATCACCGCAAGGCAGCTGAAAGAAATTGGGCAAAAGGACTAGTTTTCTCTTCACTCAGTCCCTTCATTTTAGCTATATCGTTCCTCATTTTACACGCTTAACCTCAAGGATTCATGTGATGAAGAGGTAACGGCTGAGGGCTTTCCGCAGAGCTCAAGTGAACGTTCACTCTGTGCTGCAGACTTCATTAGAAAGGGAAGCGGTGAAGTGGTGGGTTTGGCGGGCTATGAAATTATTCGACATGTCGGCCTTAGGATCGAAACTGATACCGATTTGTACGGCATAAGCGTTTCCTAAGTGCATTTGCCAAAAACTTTTGACTGTGCATGGGCGGGCGTCGTGTTATCTGAGATGTGGACGATGCCAATGCGTTCCCGAAACCTCTGCACTCAGATGAATGTCCTGTGTAAACACTTCAAATTCTGTTGGAGTGGAGACAAAGTCCAAGTCCCATATTTGAACTATGTCCATCAGGAGGACTCTCATCTTATTTGACTTGATACAGTTCCTTTCTTGCTTGAGTTCTATCTCCCCTTTTCCCAGGTTGTTCTGCGCTACTGTTGGTGGGCTCAGATCTCGTTGCTTGTCTTAAACCTCTTTACTTACTTTTTATTCTTTGCTCTCTTCTCCCTGCTGCTATCTGCCTACAAATGTCGAATGATTCGTACTATTCGTACTGCTTGTGAGCGACTGTGTTCGATTCGCTCGGTCGTTGTGGTCTTGTGAATTCGTCGGCGAAGCACTGGGCTGCACCAGATTGGGAGAGTGATATTATGGTGGGTCAGCGACGCTTGAAGGAGGGTGCATCAGGCCGACCGACCGACAATGGCAGCACGCAAACTAGCCCACCCAAATCGGCAAGAAGCAGACTCGCTAATCCTAATCTGTCTTCAGCTGAAGCGAAAGGTGTCGCTAGCCATCACGGGATGCCAAAAGGTATCGCGAGTCATCCTGAAGTGCCTCAACTTATTGGCGAGGCAATCAAGGTGGAGATGGCGAAGACGGTAAATGAGGCAGTGATAGCTGCATTAAGTTGTATCGCTGAACATTTCACGATGGCTTTCACAAAGGCGGTGCAGCCTATCATGCTTATTCTGTCTGGTATCGCTAATGATCTCGCTAAGTTCACAGCTGAAACGACAACGTCACCCGGTGAACAATCTCTGCATGTCGTCCCATCGTCAAATCATATAATTTCTTCTGAAGTCGTCGTTTTGGGATTGGCCGCGCAATCCGGGCATCCGCCGCATGAGCGTAGAGAA